>JAAAIY010000017.1:0-55429 GCA_016098105.1 Actinomortierella wolfii
AACAGGGAGTCACACTGTATTTAGCCATCTTCAAAACATGAAGGATTCTCAATTTAATCACTGGGCACATTTTTTGCATGGTGCCTTGAGCGGCTTCAGAAAGACGGACGTGAAGCAGGCGATGAGCTTGTCATCAATTACCTTGACAAGCGGAGCGCTGCTGCTGGCGCACGCGCTGCTAACAAGGCCAAAAAACAAGGAAAAAGAAAAAAGAAGTTGTAGTCGTAGAATAATATCTTTATCGCTCTGTACCAACCAGCCCAACCAAATGGGCAATCATATTATTAATAAAATATGGGTTGTTGCCCATTTCAATGAAAGTTGTCTAGAATGGTTTTGGAATAGTAGAATGGTAAATGGTACACTCTTCAATAGACACCGTTGTCATAGAAAATTCAGAGGAATAAAAATCATGAATGGTGATTACCCCTTTTTTTTCTCTGCTAAAAATTCTCTATATTGCGATTTTTACCCAAATGTCACATTTTCGGAACTTGGGCGTGACATTGGCTCTTTTATTGGATTGGCCAGGTGTCAAATTATTCTCAATGGAGGTCCACGCCCGCCGTGACGGCCCCTCTAGACAATTTAAACATATAAAGATCCGGAGAGAAAGGTGGCCAGTCAGGTAAGACCTTGATTCCTCTTCTTTTGAGAAACCTCAACGTCATTCTGGAAGTATGAGTCGTATCATTGTCCTGCTGTAGCCATGTTCTTTCGGGATCCATTCCATAGTACTCGCAGGTGGGAATAAAGTATCTGTTGATTGTGTCGATGTAGCTCTTAGATCCACGCGGTGTAGGATCCCAACAAAGATCTCCTGGTCCGTAGTAAGTAATACAACCCCAGCATGAAATCTTGCCACCGCCGCCCCGGACCTTTGGTCGTATCTGTTGCGGTTGGAGTCCTTTGCGGCTAGGTCGCTTGTAGCACCATTGTCTACCGTAGGATCCAATCCTGCTGAAAGTCACCTCATCGGAGAAGATTACCCTCTTCCAATGCTTTGCCTTCCAAATTTGATATCGATATGCAAAAAGCAGACGGCGAGCACGATGACTTTTGTACAGTTTAGGCTTCTTCTGTGCAACGTAGGCCCTAACTGAGTATGCACGGAGGTAGCACCGAATACTCTCTTTGTTGACCATCGATCCTTCGACTGACTGCACAAACCTCTGACCTTCTTCAAGACGTGTGAACTCGCCAGTGTCGAATTTTCTGGCAAGCACCCTTTTCGTTCTGTCTGAAGCTACCGATGAGGGACCTGGTTTGTGGTTGGGGATATTCTCCTTGTCCATCGCCCGAATCGCTTGCACCGATCCAACAGACATTCCTGTTTCCATGGCCACTTGGCGGACTGATTTGCCACTCTGCAGCAGTCGAAGTGCGAGAGCCTTTGTCTCCGTTGAATGAGGACGCATATTGGATTAGAGTGCGTGAGATCGTAGATATGAGCAACAGCATATAGGTGATAGAAGGGAACGTGTGAAAGATGTAGAGCAGTATGTGAAAAACAACAGACATGAAAATGTGGGATAAAGCACATGATCGTTCAAACGTACATGTCACGCTTTGACCAAGTGCCGTGTTCGCTACGGTGAAACAGGGTTGAATCAAGTTGCAGCAACAGCAAGAGTATTGCCAACAGTTGCTTTCACATTACTTGAGAAATGGAATTGGCTGACTCAGAATGGAGAAACGAATGGAAATGTCGAAATTGCAAAAACACTTGAACGATCTTGTGGAGCACTGTAGTTACATAGTTTACAAAACAATCCTCAATCAATAATTATCCTTCATCAAAATGTCTTTTTTTTTTTTTTTTTTTTTACAGAAAAAGAACCCGCGGCGTGGCGCCAAGGGCAGTCGGACTAGTTGAAATTAAAAGTAAAATGGGTTTACTTTTTCCCATGTGGCCCATACACATAAATGTGCCTCACTATTTTGTACTTCAGATAAAAGGCTTCTCTCCGAGTATCTACTCTTGGACCATAACAGCCATCTATTATTTTGACAGCGACATTCGACATGCAAACGGGGCTGTTTTGCTGGATGACATTACTTTTATGATATCAGGTTATTTTCTGTGCTCTGGAATTATAGTTCTATTTTGCTATTTCCCTTTTGCCAAGGTTCACTAGCTTGCAAGTAGCAGCTCTACACTTGGTTTTCATGCATATTTTTCTCAACCACTTTTACCACTTGACACACTTTGTTACTCTTATAATTATAGGGCGGTTGTTCCGTATCTTTGCTCTTTAATTTCGACTGTTTCCACTCTGCATCAGAATGAAGTAGACTGGGCCCATCTGAGGAAAGACACTGAAATAATCCTGTCACTACATTCATCCAAAATAATACATGTTGAGGTTATGTATCTCGCGGGTAATACCCGCCCATCCAAGGGCATCGAACCGACCCCGCAGTCGTTGGTCCCATTGTAATAGCTCGTACATAAACAATAAGTTAGGTTGGATGATGACGCTCAATCGACGTGCACGCACTGTTAGGTAGGCTTCCACGAGAGACAACCTGTAGTACGCCATAAGGTATGCAATAACAATCGTTGCTGACCGTGATACGCCTACTCGGCAATGGATAAGAACTCGGGACTGACTTTTCCTGGCCGATTCTACAACAAATAAAAATAACGATGGAATATAAATGTAATATAAAGAGGTTAGCAAAATAGATATCAAATCTATATTCTGCTGAGGGGAGCGAACTGCCTTTTTTTTTTCTTGTTTCTTGTCTTACCGATATATTCTACACATTGCTCCAGATGATTCCACAGCGAGTGAATGCCGTTGTCATACATGTCGTCGACCAACATAACATTCAATCCTGTGCCATCGCTTGGGTCACCCAGTCCAGTCGCTTCACCAACACTTAAAATATGGCGAATACCAAGCGCCTCGAGTAAGCCCGGGTTCGAGGCATGTGCCAAGTCTCCAAGGTACAAAAATGGCAGGATTCTTGAAGGAAACGATCCTTCAAACTCATAATGGTATAGCCAGCCATATTGGAGTTCATGTTCAATTTGGTGAAAGGGCTTCATCATCCAAGTGGCTCGTTGATCGGCGCTCTCGTTCGTTTCCATGGTGGTATTCCCATCTTCAGCGCAGCCACTGTCGGTGGTGGTGGTGGTGGTGGTAAGTCCATTTGCCTCCTGTCGCTTCAAAATAGTGTCCCAGATAATCTCCTCCACCTGCAGCATCATGAGCGCATCGTTTGGATAGACAAAGAACGAACGCCCTAGATCGACTTGCAATTTCACGTAGGCCTCAGCTAGCGAAAGCTTATAGTGCAGCATGATGTAGCTGAGTGCCAGCAAAGATGTATCTGTGTATCCATCGACGCAATGCAAAAGCACTTGATGCCGACGTTGAGATGGCTGCATGGGCTGTTCGCTTACCAGTTGCTCTACAAAGAGAGTCATGTCGACAAGCTGTGATATTTGTGTCCGCAAGATGGCATGACCACATTCTGAACCCTGTGCAATATGCGCCGCCATGGATCGTCGGGCTGCATGCATAGCCGAAATCTCCTCTGGGGATGGCAAGGCCGTCTTCGTTTTTTCTTGCACGACCATCCCGGTATGATTGTTTAAGGAAGACGTTGATGGTGGGAATAAACTGGGCTCAACACAACTCGTCAACGATCCTGAACACTCGAGGTGGAATATCTCATTGGTTGGCAGAGGTGCTGATGCAGAGCGGACGCTAGAACGGACAAACTCCAGGGTAGCTGATGATGGTGCAATAGCTCCCGACCGGCATTGTATGCACACAGAAGGCTGGGGTGCTGATGATGTTATTGTGGAGAGAGGGGGTATCAATGGTGGATAGTCATTTGGAGGTGTCGAAGGTTTATCCACTGGGTATAATTCTGAAGGAGGAAGCGACGGATCGGAGGCAAAATACGATGAATGTTCAGGGCCTGGCGATATAGGGGTGGCAAGCGATCGTGCACTTGAGCGGTCGTTTGGAACATCCGCGTGGTTCCCAAGCTAAGAAAAAAAAAGGGAAGAGACAGATGGAGATCGGGGTGAGGTTCTCTTTCGCTCAATGCCTTTGTTTAGTACGGCGGTGTCACAAGAACGGGAAAATGATACATGGAATTTGCCTTCCAATATCGCTTACCCAGACCCCAGGCGCAATTTCTGACGCCCTCGTAAGTAAGGTCATCTTCTCACGCTCCAGTTCCCAAAAATCCACGTTATGCTGCGTCGGCCGCCCTGTTGCGTCTACAGCGATCAACTCTGGACACACTTGCTCAAAGCACTGGAAAGGCTCTATCATCACAGTGTGTGGAGTGGTCGGTCGTTAGCCTCATTCCTTGAGCCAGGTTTTCTACGCCATTCATTCTGGTCAATGTATGCAATGTAGGGCTCATGAGTTTTTCCCTTTACCTGTGACCACCATAGTTTCGCATCTTTGTTGCATACCAAAGGGCTGCATGCGGACGAAAAAGTCCTCTTGGGCGTCACTGATAAGCTTTGCCACCCTAAGAACTTGTTCAAACCATTCCTGCCCTTCTTGGCTGCTCTCATCACCCTCTGAACAAGAGCTTTTAGAGCGTGGGCAATCAGAAGGCCACAAGGATGAGGCGGCAGACGGTTGGGTGGGCGCAGAGCCATAAACGATAATGTTGGAGATGATTGCATATCGTGCGACCTGAACCTTAAAGTTGCGAATGTTTATCCCGTCTGACTCTGTGGAAAGGAACCGGGGCTGCAAGGACGTTGTCGCGGAATTGGATGCGTCAAACGGCGTCAAGGACGCGGCAAGTGCCTGAGCGTTGGCGGATGAGGTTGACTCGAAGGAAAGCGAATCGTCGGAGAGAAGAAGCGACGAATCGGCACTCGAATCTGCACTAGCCATGTTCATATCGCCGTTGGGGGTTATTGGGCAGGCTTGCACACAGTCCATGTCCACCGTCGTAGCATTATCAACAGCGTCCGTCAGCGGTGCCTGCTCGGCAGCAGCGGTATCTATGTCACTTGACGAAGGTGTTGGGGCACGTGAGGGGCTGCTTTGGTTCGGATGAACTACGTTCTGGCATGCTGGAGTTGGTACGGGCTCGAGAAGCTCTGAAGGACTTATAGAGCCCACAAGACGGCCGTTGCTCAGGTCACTCGCGTGGACAAAAAGGAGGCCGCGGTGAGAAGGAATAGGGAGGCCGCCAGCCATTGAATCGATCTCAAAGAACGTGTTTTGTAGTGGGTTGTGACCGTCAACACCATGTAACCATGGGAAGAGGGTGCCTGAAGGGAGGGGAGTCTCGATGTAGGCACGGTGCAACGTCCGCAGGTCCCTGGCGGAGATATGTTTGAGCGGAGTCATTTTGGCAGGAAGGGTTGAAGGGGTGTGAGGAGTTTGAGACGGAGGCGTCTCTGCCAGCGTTGAATAGCCATCGCTCTCAATGGCCACAGTGGCCATCATTGTTGCAAAATGGAGAGAGATGATGAAGAATGGAAAAAAAAATTGGGAAGGGAAAAAAAGGGGAAGAGAACAATGCAATAGATGTAGGCGCGTGGTCCTCCCGTCTGTGTCTCCTAAACTTTCTCTATAATATGCTTTGATGTCGTACATCGAGATAGAAGGAACACAGGTACGCCAAAAATGCGTCCAGAGAGATGGAGAGGGACTGAAAACTCTCCAGCAGGCAACGAGGAAACCATATCTAGCTTGCTGAGAACGGAGCAGTTGCCTTTGGAGTATGCATGTCCCACTGGTCATAAGGCATTCAAGCCCTTTCTGTCGCCTCACCCAATCGAGAGTAGGAGTTGACTGGATGGACGCTGTTGGTGCGAATATGGGGTTTGAAGCAATGGTCAGTATCAGGACCACACTATTGGAATCACTTGTTCGCGGGGAAGGGGCAGAATACACGAAGAAAAGGGGAGAAGAAGAAAAAAGGGGGCACAGCTACCGTTGAATACAGCTGTTGGTGTATTGAATGTCACTCCTCCACAGATTGTTCTTGAAGATTTCCAGGAACAGCAGGCTCATCTTTACGACTTTCTCGCAGTACAGCCATATTGCAAGAGTATCCAAGCACTCTGGGATGAAGCCAGTATCAAAATGTCATCTACAGTGCTACTGGCCAACTATTAGTAGAGAGGATTCGACGCAAGTATCGAGATAGGAACAAAGTATAAAAATGCGATAGTCATGTACTATTTCTGCTTTACTCATCTTTCAGATAGTAGCAGCCCACGCAATACACCGGAAAGGTGCTAAGTGGGATCAGGTGGAGATGAGTTAGAGTCAACAACCAGATCATCTAGCCATAGTATTCGTGTGCCTTTCACTATATACAATGGGATGGTCTTGATTGCGAAAGGGGCTACGAACCGGCGTAAGAAGATTTCGAGCATGTAGCGTAAGGGCATGATCTCCTCACATGTACAGGGTAATATATCCAAGGACATACTTCTATTTGAATCTCTCTTTCATGTTCTCTTTAATCCTGACTCTGCCATGTGTTTTTCTGCGCCTAGGTATTGACATACTGCGATTCCTCTCCCTTTCGCCCCACTGGTCCTGTCCAGTTACTGGATTGACAAGTAATGGATAAGAGACCTATACACTTTGCGTACACTCTCTCTTGGTATAGGATGTCCAGTATTGCCGCCATCATTTCACAAAGTAACACGTAAACGGTGCGAGTTATCCATTTCTTTCTTCATTTCTACTTGACCTAGGCTTTGAAGAATGATGTGGCATGGTGGTATTTTGAATCGACACTAATTCTTGCCAAGAATATGATAAATGAGTCGCGTCACAAATGGTGACAGTACTTGCTCCTCTTGCTGGTAGAATGACTATTGAAATGTAAAAAAACGGCAACACGGGGATACAAGTACTGTTAGTTTTCTCACAGAAATATTGTTAAATCCCTTTGCTACTTGTCAATCGCTGCAGTTAGTACATTACCATGATGATCGACATGGCGAAAGAGAACATCATGACTTCCCAATGTTTGACGCCCTTGATCCAATTCTTCCGATACAAGATTTTGTACAACGACTCGGCAGCCTTGGGGAGCACATACATGGCCAACTCAGCACGGCGAGATTCCTGTTCAACCATAATGGCGGTCGCAGAGCACGTTAAGCCAAAGAGCCAGTACAAGTACTTGCTGTTACTAGCCACCCATCCTTTCTGGAAAAGCGTCCGGTGCGCACAGATCTGTGACTGATACACTGCCACGAAGACCGCCAAGAACACTGACGACCGGAGTGTATTGAAAGTTGTTTTGGAGAGAACTCCAACAGGATCGGCGAGAAGGCGCTTCATCCGTAGAATTATCATAGGCACGAAATTGAGTGTTGCATAGACTGGGAAAATATTCTTGGTCACTTGGAAAAATCGCTCCACATTGTTGACCTTACAGGAGTCGAATGATGGATGTAGTACAGCACAGGGGATAATGTCGGTATATTCTGTCAGCTGTGATGCAATTTCCATGTTGCGTTTTGTAGGCCTCAATCGCTCCACTAGTGCCTTGACTTGATCCACATCTATAGGGAAGCCGCGAACTCGTGCACGGTTGAAAGCCAGTGCCTCCGTATGAACACGCGCCGTTTTGACCATGAACTGGAAATATTCAGGTGGAATTGTATCCGGTTGCATCTACATAATCATATCAAAATCAGGTCATTTTTAGTTATATTTCAATCAATCATGGCCATGCCCTTCAGGGCCCAACAACCAAACAAAAACAGGGACAAGCAATGTCTACTTACAGTGTAAGCGTACAGGACTTGTGCAGATGCCAAAGAAAACAAAAGAGCATCGCCATGACGGAATTCGAAGCGGCCTCGATGCTTAGCAGCGTTGTAGACGCTCTGTCCAGCTCTGTTTTTCCAATTACAAATTGTATGTATGAGATTCAATACCGTTCACCCCCTTTTTTTGACTCTTCGTATAGTCCTGTCACCTTCAAAGCATTCTCGCAATCCTGCTTACCGAACCAGCATTTGCTGTGCAAATGTAACGCGTCGCTCGTGGCTTTCGATCAAGATTGCCAAGCCGGCAATTGCACCTGCGATGGCCCCATTAATGCGGTCATCCTTACCACGGTGTAGCTTCAGACTGTTGTTCACAAACTTCCAAAGGAACGAGAACATGCCAAAGAAGGCTCCGAATCGAAGAGGATCCCGTCCTGTAAAGGCATCCTTGAAAACTTGAGCAAAAGATGCCCTGTTCCATAGAATTGCAATTGTAATGTTTAGTAGGATTGTAGGGTTAAGTGAACGCAACAATGAAATATATCAAATATTGGTTCGCAGACATACTTTCCCTTTGACACCTTTAACAATCCCAACAGGAAGTTAACAAGTGCCTTCATGCCATATGTCACACCGAAGGAGCCTATGAGTTAACAGTAGGACGTCAATGTTAGACACCTACGTAGTGGTAAATGAAAAAAGCACAAGCCAGGGACCTTGATCGTTTTTTTTTCGCCTTACGGATAGCACCAAGAAGCGCGTGTCGAAGAACACCTTTCTGAGTGTCACACGAGTAACTAAGATGTGGGATAGTTGTTCCACGCTTGTACTGTTTAGCGCGCTCAGCAGCCTCGCGACCCTCCTTTGTCCTGTAGTGGCGTGCGCGCTTGCCATTGATGTACTTTTGATCAGTGTATTTACTCTCTACCGAAGATACTGTGGTGGTGGTCGTCGTCGTGGTGGACGAGGCAAGACGGGAAGTCGAGATCGAAGAATGGGTCATTTGTGATGATGAGGCTTCTTTGAGCAGTTGTTTCTCAACAGCCGGAGAATCGGTTAGCACAATGGTTTGCGCTGTATCACTTGTTTGACTATCGTTGGTAGTCATATAGGAAAGATCTCCTCCCCTGAGTGAGATGTGCGAGGTATCTATGCTCGCATAAGACGAGGTCAACGAGGTTGTCAAAGAAGTCGTTGAGGCGGCAATTGTGGTTTGTTTGGCGACGATCTGCTCGTCTCCAGAAGAGGGTGCACTTTCAGCAATGGGTGTGCCATCTTGAGTGTTTTGGGCACTCGCAGGTTCAGGACTACTTTCGTCTGAAGGAAGAGGTGGTGGAGGAGGAGTATCTTTGGACATGGTTGTATAGACGAGACGAGCAAAGGGAGGTCTGTGTTTAGTGTAGAAATGAGTTGGGCTTTAAATCTGAGTAAGATAGAAAAAAAGCACAGGACAAAGGGTCAATGTTTTACAGATAGTATAAAAGCGTGGGGAGGTGTGGCAGGAGGCGGACAGTTCCTCCGGTCAAAGCTATGGTTGGCTATGGCTTGCAAACAGGGTTGGAACAATTCCGAGCCGACTGTGTAAAATTGTGGATGGACGATGGACAATTGTAATGTAGCAATGAAAGATGAGAGAGGACCCAGGGAAATCGATCTGATGTCTGCACTGAGACTCAAGCCCTCTCTTGACTACATATTCCCTCCCGCTCTACCAAGCACATGCTTGTGTATTGGATCAGGAAGACAAAGGGGTGCTTTTTTTCTACAGCTCTGTGGAAGCCTGATCAAGGCGCATAAGTGTGGAGAAAGTGAACAATTTCGTTTAGTAATTGTGTTTGCTCCTCCAGTTCCCCAACAAATCGGAGCGTTTATTCTCATGGACCCCTCTCTCTATGCCTCTCCACTTTCTTGAACAACTCTGTCTCCATCGCGTTTTTGCAAGTATTGAAGAGTGCTCGCCCAACGAATGTCCAATTGGCGTCTTCTCTTGGATGAAGATATGTTGCTATCGCGTGTGCCCTTTCTTGCTGCAGCTACTAATCATGATTGGGATGACTTTGCGAAGGTGTTCCATGTGCTATGGAGGAAATGAAAAACGTAGCACAGCAGTCAGATTACCCATAGTATTTCCTAATATATCCCGTCAACTTTTTCTCAAAGCAACAAGCTTACCGTTATATCTAGAGGCTCGTGTCCTACAAGCATCTCGCCAAGATCCACGAGCGTCTGATAGACCATCTCTATCTTGGCAGCCGAAAAAGGCGGCTGAGAATGTTGTGGCTGCCAACTTTGTTCTATTTCCTTACTACCTCCGTCCTCTTGCTCATGGCGCGACGCCCATTGCCTGCCAAAGTAACAATCGTAAAGCTCATCAAAGAGAGCTCTATCTTCTTCCCTACAATTGTGTTGGTGTACACTCCTCGCGTTATCACGTTGGTAACGGCTCTCTTGCGAGTCTGTGGCGACAAAGCATGTCTCTTGATGGAGCTGGATATATAGTTCTTGTAGATATAGAGCCATCTCGGAAACGCGTTTCTCCCAGTCACCATACACTTCTGCCTCCTCTTCTTCCTCGTGCTCGATGTCAACGTTGTCGTTTCTGACAATTTGGCCCTCCCCTTTATTCGATTCCTGATCAACACTCACAGCTCTAGGCATTTCACTCATCTTTTGGTCTTGCTCCTCAACCGAACTCATAAGACTAGGGCGTGATTGTACTCCGAGACGCGTTACTGGAGCTGGGGGTAGTTGCCTGAATGTGTTGAGCCACCATGAGAGCCCTGAAGGCGGTGCTTCTGAAGACCTGTTCTTGCCATTGTCTCGACCAGAATAGGGGGCTAGGAGGCTGCTACGGTTTATGTCTGCATTGTCTTCCTCTTTCCGAGGAAGGGACCTGGCTGATTCTGTCTCAGTTTCAAGTCCAAGAGAGGGCAGCGTCATCCACTCAAGGGATGTATCGTCTCGTCTGTCATTCGACATGAATGAATGAACTGAGGATTTGTGATGTCACTTCTGGAGTGTGAACCAAGGTTGCCACCAATTTTGAGTTGTATGAGTATAATGTGATTGAAAACAAACGTGGTATGAAAGAGTGGATAGGAAAAACTTCGGAGTGATTGGGTGATTCGTACAGGAAAAGTAAGAAAGAACAGAATGCCAAGGGATGTAGTGTATACACAACTGACGTCAAAACGACGCACTTGCAACAGTATAGGTGAAAAACCGTGCCCTATTAGCCCGTGTTCAGTAGGAACAATGTTCGGTTGCCAGCTTCTCTCAGTCTTAGCACTTGCCTCTGCTTTCGCCAAATACAGATGTAGTTTCTCATACTTACTTGATCTAACTCGGAATCGTTATCCCACTTCCATTAGATTTCCTTGTTCTTATCCCGCACTTTGTCGCTTGGCAATATGCTGTCACAACATGGAGGTGCAGTCCTCTTTGCATCCACAAGTTGCGCATACCATTCGTTCTTTCCATTGAGACGCTGGGTATGAAAAGAAGAAGTGCAGCGAAAGGTTAAATCTCCCCCTCAAAAAAACTTAAATCATTTAAGTGACCGCCCCTTTTCCATTTCCCTCATTCTTTGCTTTTCTTCTCTCCTTTGCAAACAAACCATACAGTCACTTGTGTTTATTGTCCAAAGACCGTTGCGCTTGTGACAATGGAAGCAAGCTCCTTAGACGTCCACAGCTGGCTCGTCGTCGCTACTTTCATGGTAGTGATTGCGCTCGTCATCCACCCTGTCCGCATCCCACTACCAATCCCAGCACTTACCCACGCTGCCAAGCTACGGAAAAAAGAACGTCTGGACCGACAGCTGCAAGAACAACAGACCCTGGAGGCCGAAGGGACCCTTACCACTTCTCCGACGTTAGTCTCAAACTCCCAGCCATCCAAGAAACAACAAAAACCTGCAAAGTACTATCCCCATGGTATTGTGCTCAACCTGGCTTCAGCACCTGTCCTTGGAGTGCTCTTCCTGTTGGCTACAACATCGATCAAGGTCCAGAGTGTGCGCGATGGTATTGTTGGTGCTCCTGGCACTGGGGTTGAACCCTATGCAGTGATGGTCCTCTTTATGTCCCTGGTAAGAAATCGACTATTTCATCACTGTACTACCATTCCTCCTTGCACTAGTGAGCTTGTGTATTAACGTCCTAAGCTATTCCATTCTTGTTATGGTACGTCCAGGCGTACATTTGTATTAGTTTGGATATGACAGGGATCTTCCAATTCGCTGCATTTTGGATTGCACGCCGCGGCAACGGCTCTGGACAGTGGGTTTTCCTCTCATTCTTCCTATTGTCGACATTGATGAGTAGCCTGGCCAGCAACGATGTTGTTATCCTGACCATGACGCCATTCCTGCTCTATTATGCTGGTGCTGTCAATCTAAGTGAACCAGTAGCGTTCCTCATGGCCGAATTCCAAACCGCCAATATTGCGTCGATGGCACTCTATATCGGCAATCCGACCAATGTTGTTGCCTCGCAGGCGTATAAGATCTCGTTCTTGCAGTACTCGGCCTGGATGTTACTGCCTTGTTTGACATGCGTGGTAACATGCTATATCATGTTACGCATTGTGTTTCGGGATCCGAAATATGTGCCCCTCAGGATCACCCCTCCAGAGATTGATCCCAGGACATGTCTGATTGACCCCAAAGGTGCTATCTTTGGACTATGCATCCTGGCATCCTCGCTGATATGTCTCATTGGAACATCGTTTGCACATGTTTCCGTGTGGATTGTTACCGGCCCCTTCGCCTTGCTAGCATTGTGCCGCGACATTTGGTATGACTCTCGACGCAGACTTTCAGAGGCAAGAACAAGTACTGAGACAGTTCAGAATAACCACAGCCATCCACAGCTGCAGAGAGAGGTGGATCTTGAGAAGAATGAAGGAGCGATATTGGGGTGTGATGGTGATGTCTCATCCATCACGGAAGGAAAGGCAAAAATGCCAGAACTGCCAGAAATTATGGCAGAGCCGCCACCGAGCCTTGCTACTGTTACAGACCTGAGCTACATCTTGACGCCTACACTTGAAGATCCAGAAAAGTCATTCGAAAGTCTCTCAGGTACATCCAGTCAGTGTTCAGAGGAGGGCTCGAGTTCGATAGCGTCAAGTCAGGAGAAGGGTACAGTCACAGGGTCAGAAATACGTGACCCAAACAACCCCACAGCAACAGTGCTTGCACAGCAGAACATGGGCATCGACACCCTTGTTAAGCAAGAAAGCTGTCCCCAGTCTAATCAAGAGCATGCTACCATTGCTATTGATCATCTACCAGCAAGCCCCGAGAGTTGGTTCGAAAGTCGATGGCCGTTGCTGCATTCCATCTTTATTCGAATGCCGTGGCCAATCCTACCCTTCACGTTCGGCATGTTTATTCTTGTTGAAGGACTTTCACACACGGGATGGATTGGCTTGTTTGCCACATGGCTGTCTTATTTAGTCCCGAACTACATCGCCGCTGTCTATGCCGTTGGATTCTTGTCGGTCGTTCTTTGCAATCTGTTCAACAACATTCCAATGACTATTTTGGTGGCACGTGTAATGCAACATCCAAACTTCCTGCATGGTATAGCTGGTCATGTGGCCACGCCTAACGATCAAGAAGCCCTCATTCGCGGATGTGTCTTTGCACTGATTGTCGGCTCCAACTTGGGTGCATGCTCAACCTTTGTGGCATCGCTGGCAGGTTTGATGTGGGATACCGTACTTCGTAACAAGGGTGGAAATCTAGGCTTCTGGACTTTTGCAAAGTGGAATGTCGCCATTATGCCATTAGTTATCTTAGCTGGCTTGTCAGCACTTGTTGCAGAGATAGCAGTAATGTACTATTAGTATATTGACAACACATTTAGACTAGCCGTTCTATCGGAGAAGTACTGGGGACGGTTCGAGTCTTCTCATACTCTTAGCAAAATGTGTCATCAATTCAAATATATACCTCATACAATATTCTTTAAATGCATAATTAGAAGACCATCGGTAGGATCAGAGACAAAAATAAAATGCCCGCTACCTCAGCGCATATTGAACAGAAATCCTGACACTGTCATGTAAATACAATAACAAACAGGCACACCAGAATGCAGGAACAAACGTTGTACATTAGAGCTATTTCTAAAAACGTCTCTAAGCGACATAAAGATACCGATCATTATTGTCCTCGGCACGTTCGATGTACTGCTTGTCCAACAATTGCTCAATACACTTTTTGATCATTGGCACACTTGGAGTGAATCGTGCTTTACACAGATCGATCACCTCTTGCACCAGCTGATTATGCATCATTGTCCGCCGCGACTTCATGATCCTCACAATAGTCGCCTGAATCGCCAATCGACGATCTTCCTCCACGGCTTTCAAGGTTGCTGTCGTTTCCTGCGCCGTGTTCTCAGAACTCACAGCGCCTGAGATCTTGATCTTGGTCCGCTTGTTGTAAAAGCTTTGATTGAGTCGGATTCGTGTCTGAACCATCTGCCACTGGTTCTCGTCCTGTTGGGTATCTCCACTCACCAGCAACAGCCCTGCATCCACTAATGACCTGACCACCTTCTTGAGTTCACCGTCAGGAAGCTTGGTTGCGTCACGGATCTCAGCAAGCACGAATTCATCGTTGTCGTTGAACATGTTTAGCACAGCGAATTGATAGAGAGACATTGACAGCTCGTATCGCTTGTCAGAAAATGAGGCTCGTACATCAGCTATTTTTTTTGGAAAGTTTAGTATGAATTCACAGCCGTTAATCCTCTTGAAAATTTCAACAACAGATTCTCATGAAGATACGAGTTTTTTTTCTTATTATTGTCCTCTTACCTTTGCACCAATGCCAAAACCATGTAAGACGTCGTCCGCTGTGCCGGTTATCATAGTATGTTGTAAAGTTGGTAACACTTTTCTCGAGTTCACGTGGACACTGGAATTCGAACGTTTGCTGGGTGTTGACCGGCCAGGATCCTGCGGTCAAAATCAGTACACTGAAATCAACTCCAATGGACACGGAATTGGCCGATAGCCATTCCTTGAAACCAGTGTTGAGATCTGAGCTGATCGTCATGTCTGTGAACATGCGCTGAAGCTTCATCGTGTATTCAATACCGCAAACAGCTTTCAGTCGAGAAATCATATTGGCTTCAGCCTCCGATGACACAGATGCATCAAAAATGAGGCGCTTCGCCAGTACGCGCGAGTAAAACTTTTGGAACATATCCTTGTCATCAATGTACTTGAACAAGATCACCTAATGGAAAGAAGTCGCAATTATTAACACGTTAATTCTCGTACTAAAGCTATTTTGCACTCCTTTCACAAATTGTCATGTGCCACTTACCACTCGAGCAAGACGTTCGTCCACCTCCGCCTCCGAAAAACCGTGCTTTTGCTTCTTCTTAAGCATAACATCGCAGTAACGTGCCATAACCTCAGGGGCCCTAGCTGCCGTATTGGTGGATGTGTCGTTGACAATAGTACGGAATGCTTTATCAACAGCGGCGACGAAGGATGCATCGCTCGCAAATACTTTGGTGCACATTTGTGTGTACTTGGTATGCAACTCGATGAGCCGTTCGACATAGTCGCGTGGATCTTTGGTGATAGATGTGCCCAATCCAGCAATGATCTCCTTGCCTACAGCTGTGATGTGACGCTCAAAAGTGGTGAGAAGCGGAGTAATGCCGTTCTCTATCCGCGACAGGAGACTAAAAGCCATGTTACAATCCTGCATGCGCTCCCTTGCGACCATGGTTCCAAACTCAGACTGAATACGCTCCTGGTGCACCATGATATACTGAGTTTCGCACTCATGGATAATTCTTGCGTGGGAGGTTGGGTGGCAATACCGTGAGTTACGAATGTTCTCCTCGGCAAGCCGATCTATTGCTGATTGCATAAACTCTGAAATAGTGCTCGAGGATAGGCGAATTGCGCTTTCTGTGGCGTAAAACGATCGAGTACGTACAATATACGGCGACTCAAACTCATCGACATACAAAGCGAGAGGCTGATCTGTCTTTGAGTTCAAGGCAACTATGATTCAGAAATAGAGGAGTCGAAGACAAAGTTATCATGTCAGTCAACAGAAAAAAGAAAAGATAGTAATCACCGTATTCGATCAACATGTGTTTGAATCACAAGTAGAATCGTACCAAGAGAGGATATTGCTTCCTGAACAGGGCCATACTGAATCTCCTTGCCCTCACGATCCTGTCGGATAGTTTCAAAGATGTGGTTCAATAGTCGGTTTTGGCGGCGCTTTTTGATCTCCATAACGATTTGCTCCTTCCAGATCTGATTTGCCAACTGTGGAAAAAATACAGAAAAAAAGCATCTTGCCATTAGTGCGCTGTTCAGGCTTCCGTGTCTTTTTTTTCAAGCTTCATAATTTCTGAATGTGAAAAGAAAAGGCCACAGGACCTTATTCATTAAAACCGCATGGACATGAAAACAAAAAACTTACAGACTGGATATCCTGCCTCAAGTAGTTGCTTGTGCCGACAAACGGTTTCTTCTCGCTGACACCGGCGCCTTTTCTTTGTCGTGTGATCAGTCCATTGAGATACTGACAGATCTCATTCAGATACATGGTTGCAATGGCATACTTCCGCCAGTATGTAGCATAGCACACAACAATTTCATCTTGTTTCATTATCTCCTGCAGTTGTAAACCAAATGGTAAGCATGAATAAGAGCAAGGGAAGGAAGAACGTGGTTAATCACAGAGGATTGATCCCTTTGACAACAGATCATCATGTCTGATTGGAGGCCCATCCCGTGAAATATAAACCTAAGCTTACCTTGCGCACTTCTGTAGTGTACTCCATCAAGTAGTCTCCAATCGCGATGAATAGTTTCTCATAAAGAGGCTTAGGCTGAGCATTGCAGATATCATACACGACCCTATCAAGCGAATGTACGTGAAGGAAGATATAGCAAGGTAAGTCATGGCACTCTTACACTCCTGCGTACTTCCTGTGGACATTGTGAAGGTGTTTTGAAAAAGGCTACACGCAATGACGGCATGAGCAACCACCACTCTCCACCACCTCAAAATGCGCGAAAGTCAAGGGATACGACAACAAAAATAGGCAGGAACGTACTGATGCATGTCATTGGCAGAGACGGTGCCTGTGACATCAATCATTTTGACCATGTTCTGCTTGAACAGGCCAAAGGCCGCATTGAAATCCACGCGTTTCCGACGGAGCGACATGATGCATCAGCTATAGTGTACTGTTGCGAAGAGGAAAATGGATGAAGTTGAATTGGTCTAGTCTGACGCAGTACCCCCCGCTCCAAAAATATTTTATTTCTCCTTTTTCCCTTTCCCTCTTTCCCGCACACCTCGCCATTCATCACGCGTTCATTACCAACGAAATCCCCTGTGACCCAAGCACTTTGCATTCCATTTACTCGCTGTATTCACGGTTGGAAACTGTGAACTTCAAGAGAGGTAGAGACAGAGAGCCCTTTCTTGATGTGCTGTGGGCTTTCTGGTGACAGCAGACACGTCCAGGACGCGACCACTGGTAGATACGCGAAATACCCATCAACAGTCAGGTCCTCCACCTTCTGGTAAGAAGAGAGAGAGAAAAAAAAAAGAAAAGGGTATAGCAATTCAGTGGAGTCTGGGCGCCTTTAGTTTTAGAGGTTTATCACTCCACTAAGCCTACTGTGGACGGCATGAAGCCCACCTCTTTATTCTTTCCTCGCCATATGGGACCTTTTTTGGTTTATAATCGAGAGGGGGTGAGTGGTACTGAGGTTGTCCAAATACTGTGTGCCCATGATGTGAGCAAAGCTGTGTTTGGGTCTACACGCTAAGCCTGCATGGTCAGTGAGGACGCGCGAGAAGCTGAGTGGTAGGATATATGAGTCGAACAACCGCTTTCGGAAAGAGTCAATGTGTCAATGTTTTTTTAAGAGACCTTTTTCTTCTCAAGTCTTGGACTATCAAAAAGAAAAAGAAAGACCTATCCACTTGCGTGCTGGGACCCGTAACAACTTTGTGCTTGGCTAGTGGGAGCAGGGTAATGTGCCTGCAGCAATGTAGCGAGTGCCTTTAAGCTACGGTTTCTCGCTATACCAACTGAGCTGTTGTCGGTTACATCACGAAGAATATCGACGTGGAAGAGGAGATCCTACCTTTCTTCTGTTTGCCTTCTCTAATATCCCCTTAGTCCGTGTCGTGTGTACAGTCCTAACAATCATTCATCGCACTTTGCCCTCAATCCCCCTTTTTCATTTACCTCTGTTGTCCATTTACAGTTTCTCATCATTCCTCTCAGCACACTCTTCTCCTGATTCTTTCATAACCTCGCTCCGCGCACCCACGATTGCCCACTTTGCCTTTGTGGTGTCTTTAGAAAGGGTCTGCGCTCTTGTTCACCAAATTTCGTAGACGCCTCTTGTCTATCATTTTTACCAAATGGATCTCAAGCTCCTTTTAACACCTACACAGAAGGAAGAGGAGCGTTTCGAGTCGCACGACAATAGCCACTGGCAGGAGGGAACATTCAACGAGCAGCAGCACCAGCGGCACTCCACTTCACCTCACCAGGTGGATCGTCATCAGCATCCTGGTAAGTAGAGGTATTAATACTCCTTGCTCAGATGTTCTACTGGTAGATACATCAGAGCATTGACTGAGTTGTAGACAGATATGCCATGTTCACGCAGTCGTTTTTGTTGTGGTTGACACTAAAATATATAGGCAACCCTCCGCACCGCAACGCCCATCACCCAGAGCACTCGGGTCAATACCAACACGAGCATCATCAGGGTCGGTATCCTCAGTACCAGCACTCGCACGCCTATCCTCCACATGACGATGTGCATCGCCAACCTACGCCAAACCAGGGCCATCCGGCACCACCGCCTCCGGTGGCAGACCTGACTTACCACCACAACCCTCATCAATTCCATGCTGCTGCTGAGCGTGGTGCTTCGCCAGCTTCGCTACCGATGCCATCGCGGCCACCGGCAATGGATCCACCGTTACTCTCCATCTCTTCACCCTCTCCCATGGCCGCTTCGACACAGTCTGTCCAATATTTTGTACCAACGCACCACGAGCGTCCATCTATAGAGGAGACGTCCCGACAACAGAATCAACAACAGCCTCCAATAGGAGTACCTCCACAACAACATCAACCGCACCAACAGCACCAGCCGCCACCCCCACCATCGTCAGGGCTTAATTTGTCTTCTTATGGCTTCTTATTGATGGAAAAGCGTGACCGTGAGCGAGAAGCCATGGAGCGGGCGAATATGAACATTATCAACGACCTCAGAGCGGCAAAAAGTGCCTCAAGTTCGCCTGCACAATCTCCAGCCCAGGTGCATTCCACGCCATTGCCATCTTCCACCAATCGTAGCCGGCCTGACACGGCGTCATCCTCCTATCAGAGTCGGCCTGAGCCACCCGCACAGGTTTATATGGGATACTCTGATAACCATCCCTCCACACAGTACTTTTCGCATCCGTCCCACGCATATTACGGGCATCTTCAAGGTTACGATTATCGCTACCATGGACAGTCATCTATGCCCCAATATGGCCAGCAACAGCTTCAACAACATCAAGGGTATCATCCGCATGGCCACCATAGCAGTTTCACAGCTAACGTAGGCTATGGACCTGGATATGAAGGTTATCAGGTATGTACAGATTACTAAATATGATAACTAGTGATGTTTTGTGGTAAATCTGTGAAAATTATTCGCTGATCATATTCACCCGTTACGATCCAACATTGTTCACAGGATTACTCGGGATTCCCTCAACCTTACGGGCAAGCTTCTCAGCAACCAGCTCCTTCTCTTGCCCAGAGGGCAGCCAGTCCGAGCTTCATGGACAAGCCTAGGTTTGCCAACTCAAACCTCTCTGTTTTCCGACAGGCTGCAGCCGAAGACAGCGATGGTGGCGCAAGTGTTTCTTCCAGTGGAAGCCACAAGAGACGACGTCGTCTCAAGCAACTCAGCAATAAGAAGGGATCAGGTCTTACACAAGGCCACTTCCTCGCTCCAGGAAGCTCGCCAACGGGGTCGACCATCGACTATTATGAGGATGACGATTCGGACGAGGATAATCAAGATGTTCGGAAAGGCCTTCAACGGCTCAACTTGCAAAAATCAATCAAAACTTCAGGTAAGTTTTCCCAGGTCTCCACCGATTTTTTCATCCTCTATTTAATTAACTGAAGGAGATCGTTAACAATACTTCATATTTTTCCCTTACTATACTTGTACAGCTTCAGATCAGGTGAAAAAAGCTAGTAAGGTTGCCAAGCCGCCTTTCAAGGTTGGCGAGTTGGTAGAGTCGATGAAATCCGACACAGATGGTACCTGGTTTGCAGGACGGGTCTTGGATCTTGAAGATGATCCACATGACCATATCAATCCAAAGTCCGTTCTCATCCATTACGAAGGTTTCTCGCCCCATCACGACGAATGGGTCAAGCCCAGTCAATTACGTGCTTGTTCTACTGGCAGCTCATTTTTGCGTTATGGACCACTTGGCGCTGAGAGTGCCGATAATTGGGTAGCCTATGAAAAGTTCTACAACTCGGAGCTTGGACGAATTGCCCGACGGCATACAGGACTGGTCTACGATAGACGCATGCTATTACACAAGTGCCAGTGTGGCACTAACCCCGAGGAGAAGCATCATCCGGAGCAACCTGAACGACTCGTCGAAATATTGGGCCAGTTCCAGCGACTAGGAATGCTGAGTCTGGTCAAGTGGGTCCAAGGCAGGGAGGCGACGATGGAAGAACTCGAAACTGCGCACACATTGGCCCATGTGCGCAACTATTGTTGCACACGAGCTCAGAACCGTCAATATGCACTCGATCACGGTTTAGAGTGGGAGTCGTCCAGTGAGGAAGAGGAAAACGACGAGGTAGCGGAGGAGACACCGATATCTGTCGAGGAAGGGCCAATAGAAGAGCCTACAGTCAAAAAGAAGAACGGGCCTGGACGGCCGAGAAAGAAGCGTGGAGGCAACAAGCAGGTCGGAGAAAGTAGCGAGCCGGATGCTGCCGCTCCCTCGCAGGATTCATCGGCCGCAACAGCAGAGGAAGGAGTCGCGAAAGAAGGCGGAATTAGTAAGATTGATACTACATCTGGCTCTGTGGCTGAACAGACCAACAAGGAAGATATGGAGATGCTGTCACCTCGCTTGGCGCGACGTCGATCGAGCATGCGTGGAGGTACTCGAATTTCCTCTATGGTCAGTATGGCATCGACACTGTATGCTCAGAGCGAGGAAGGAGCAAACTCTCTCTTGGAGACGGAGACACCCGTAGTCGAGGAGGAAGAAGATGATGACGATGACAAGGCGAATCAGGCAGGCCCTCCTCCTAGTGAAGCAGCACTTGCTGTTGCGGGAGGTATGGATCCTAGCTTGGCAAGCAAGCTTCCTACAACATCGCCAATCCCATCCTCGATGCCTTCATTCGGGAAGCAGGAAGAATTGCGGATTGGACCAATGGACAGCGTTGATCAGGATATGGAAGACGTAAAGCCGCCAATAGATTCATCAGAGCCTATAACCACAAGTACAGTGCCGCCAACCGCGATCTCAACCCCTTCGTCGGTGAGTGCTAGTATTTCAAAGGACAATATCATCGACAAGAGTAGGCGGACATCACGCAGCATGCAAGGCCAGAGTGGCCTTTCAGCAGCAATGGATGCAGAATCAGCTATTCTCCCGAAGAAGGAAGAAGTCGAGCAAGCAGAGTCTGCCTCTCCAGCCAATGAGAGTGACGTGTCGAAGGACAAGACGACGGTTAGAGAAAACAAAAAGACTGCAGGGGAGAAAGACAAGAAGGTTGTAAACACCCCCACAGCTGCCACATCGCCCTCTGCCACTAACACTACGTCGGCCAACAACAATACAAGTAACCTCAAAGGCAGTGGTAACAAGAAAAAGCCTGCATCCAAAGCCGTTTCGCCCGAACCACAGCCAGCCAGCGATGCTGTCGCCATCAAACCACCAGGACTCATCTACACCATGACATGTGGTCAGCTAGGTATTGCTGTGGACACAACCTGGAATCCATACTACTCGCCAATGGCAGCACGTGTCGCTGCAGGCAGCTTAATCGCCTTGGTAGATCAGGTTGTCACTGGACGATGCAAAAATGGTTTTGCGATTATTCGACCCCCAGGACATCATGCCGAGGAAGATGAGGCCATGTAAGTGTGAAAGCATACAATTCAGTTTGAGTCACAATGATGGACAAAACGAGCTGAAAAATCTTTATTTCCTATGTATGTGTGACTAGGGGTTTTTGCTTTTACAATAATGTGGGAGTGGCGGTCAACTTGACACTCCAGCGATACCCTCTGACGATCCAGAAAATCTTGATTATTGACTGGGATGTACAGTAAGTACTGCCGTTACATCATAAATATTTCCAGTTTAGTGTGGAATGTCGAATCCGACCAAAGACTTTAACCTTCTCATTTATTTTTTTTCTTCTTACCCGATGTAGCCATGGAAACGGAACGCAGCAGATCTTTTATGACAATCCAAATGTACTTTATATTTCTCTCCACCGTTGGGATAATGGCCACTTTTATCCTTTCACCGGAGCACCCGACGAATGTGGCGAAGAGGGCGGAGAGGGCAAAAATGTCAATATCGCATGGTCGTCGTACGGTCGAGGACAAGCTATGGGTGATGTTGAGTACATTGCAGCGTTCTGGTACGTTCTCCTCCCCATCGCAAGACAGTTTGGCCCTGACCTGGTCATGGTTTCTGCAGGTTTTGACGCGGCTGATGGTCACGCTAATAATGTAAGTTTTAGCCTTATAACGAGAATCCTGCTTTGTTGGTTTAGTATTACTCTCTTGTACTTATCACTATTTTTGGCGAAAAACAATTATTATGTTAGATCGGAGGATACACGGTATCTCCTCAGGGATTTGCGATCATGACGCGATTAGTGCAGACATTGGCAGGTGGGCGGGTGATTCTGAGCTTGGAAGGAGGGTACGAATTCGAACCCTTAGCAACTTCTGCAGCGGCGTGCCTGGAAGAGTTACTGCCCCACTCACTTCTACCAGCTACGGCGCCGACACGAGCATTCCCATATGCATCGTTCCATGGTACGCTCAACAGCGTGAAGCCCAATGCAATGGCAGTATCATCTTTACACCAGGTACTCAAGTATCAGCAGAAGTACTGGAAGTTCCCACCTGAAGTGTTGAACCCGAGTTTCCGGTTCCACCTGCCGGCTGAATGGAAGGCGAGCAACAGCCTGGCGACGCGGCCTCGCCGCGAACGCAATCCGAGAAGAAAAGCGGCTATGGATGCTTAGATATATTTAGAGAAAGAATTCAGGGTAATGTACGAAATGCACTTTTACACAGCATTGAATCGCAGTAGTTGACAAGAACACTCTTTTTTTTTGCCAGAACGATGGCATGCAGGTAGAATGATCAGCTTCTTTTTGCTGATGTAAACAGTGACGATGAAACAAAATGGAGTATCTGGAAAGAACTTGGCATGAGAGCATGAGAGCTAGTCTAGCTGCGGATGGTACTTTCCAGCCAACTCCTGGAAACCGACTTGTGTAGAAATTCCCCCCAAGTTTTACATCGGACACTTTTGTACCGTCCCTAAACCTACTTGGGGTAACCAAAACGGGAACAATGAGGGACGAGCTCCGACTAGGGGTGGGCCCTGGTGAATATGAATAATTGGAGTTTTGGAGTTTGGTCCAACCAATTTGTGAGACGAAGACCGCAACCTTCTTGCTGGGGCGTGCATGATTTTGGATGCTTATGGCCCTCAACACAGCAAACACAGGTGACAGAAGGCTTTGGGATGACAGGTGGTCTGTTCGTAACGTCCTCCCTCTATGTCACCTTGCCTGACCCCCCTTTGCCTTCTGATCTTGACTCGCTCATTCATTCTTCTACAATCTTGTACTGTGGGCACCACCCATTCCCACAACGAAACTTGCTCCAAAAAGCAGCTCCTCTCTCCCCCCCCCTCCTCCTCTCTTCTCCACCCACCCTATCCTTACTCCTCAACCCCTTCTTCCCTTCGGTTGGTAACAGCACTTCTTTCACCAATTCTCCCATTTCACTCATTCTTCCTGTACCGCCCTCATTTCTTCATTCAATTGTTTGTGACCAACCTCCCTGCAGGCAGCTGAAGGTGTTGAGTGCAGCAACAAACCCATCTCACCCTCCTTCCTATGTACTCCACGCTATCAATACTTTAGTGGGATGGATACTCTCGAAGGACCAGTACTCCTACTTGCGTCCTCTATTGCCAGCCTTTCGGCTGTCTGGCAGCGTCGGTTTCAACAAGGTACTTCGCTTTTGTGAAGAAGTCTAACGGGGGCAAGGAGCATTATGCACCTTGACTTCTCTGGAGTGATCACTGTCTCTTTTTTTTTTCTCTCAGGACAGTACTCTCACACCCACTCGACACAACATCAACAATGGCAATCGTACCTCTATTACTGTTCGCCACACTACCCATTCTTCTTCGTTCTCAAACTCTTCAGCATGCATGTATCACAGGAGCAAGTGCTTGGTGGAACCCTTTTTTTCCCCCTCTTCATGTTTCCATTCTCTCTCTCTCTCTCCCCCTTTCCTGCTCTCATGTTTATTTTTCTGTTGATGTTGCACATCGATTTGGAAGATCCCTACTATTTGAGTGTGCAGGTTGTGATGGGAAGAGAGACCGTTTGATTTTCACCTTTGGTTCCCCCCCTTGCAAGAAGAAAAAAGGGGCATTGGGGTGGTGTTGATGGGGAGTTTTAAAAGTGGACATGCGTAGATTAATGCATCAAAAGGCTTCAGAAGGGCACTCAAGTTATGCTTGGTGTCCACAGTGGAAGTAGCAGGGTGCTTGCTATACCTATCTGTATCTCCTTCATCCATGTTACGCCCTTTTTGAAAACCTCTGTGCTAAAAGGCATTCGTATGACCTTATCTAAATTTCTCATAATCCGTTTAATAATTGGATGATCTTAGGAAGAATCCGACTGGACGATCAGCCACTCTGGCCACATGGACATGGGCAATATCCGCGAGTGTCACGTCTCCGGCTCTCAATCTTGGCCACAGTTGTCCTCGGTCTGCTGCTATCCCTGACATATGCGGCCATCTTTGTGGTTCAAGTTTTCAAGAGAGACTTGGATGAGCTAGCAACTGTGGACGATCAGCTTGATATCCACAACACTCGGATACAACCTCCTCAAGCATTTTACCTACCCCTTTGGACACTACTGGAATGGCAATTATTTTCTTCGGTGTGCTGCGTGGTGGCATGGGCCATCCATGTATACTCGATATGCAAGGAGCGACACCAGGAGCACCAGAGTATTAGGACCCGCTCTTTCTGGATCTTCTCCTTGATCTTCTCAGCATTACGGTTCACATTTTGGCTTCAAAACAAGCCTAGTGAGGCGCCAACATTATCCAGCTATCGTGACGAATTGGGCCTTCAAGAGAGCAACAGTACGCACTTGATTCTGTTGCTGAGGCAGAGCTCCTTTGATGCCATATTTTCTGTCGTCATCGTGGCAAGGTTTGGGCAAAGTTTGGCGCTAATATTCTTGGGGGCGGCTGAAATGTTCTACTCCTACCGTCAGCGCCTACAAGGATTCAGGGACGATGCCCCTGACCGCCATGATCAACACAATGCAAGCATCCACCCATTCAACAACGAGAGTGCCGCCATACCGTCCTCCTGGAGCGATGCAACAATGGCTCAGTCATTAAATGGCGTCCCCCAGCAACATTTCGCTATTGAGCCTGATAACAGAAAGGCCAAAACGGCCATGGGAAAGAAGGATAAAAAGGACAAGGACAAGGGACCTGCACAGAAAGAATACAAACGTCCAACATCCCTCAAGGAGTTTTACGACCACTGCAAGCGCCTAACCCCCTTTTTATGGCCATCCAACTCACACAAACTACAGCTTCACATTGTACTCTGTTTAATTCTATTGGCCGTCGGGCGAGTGGTCAATGTGTTGGTTCCTTGGCAGGTTGCCAATGTTGTCAACGCACTTACCAAAGTTGCTGATGGATCCGAAGGAGGCGTGGATGAACATGGCAACCCTCGATTTGTTTGGAAGGAAATAATGATCTTCATTGGCCTTCGTGCCTTGCAAGGGAGTATCGGCGCAGTGGACACGCTTCAAGGCCTGTTGTGGGTTCCTGTCGGTCAATTCAACACGCGTGAACTTGCCGTCAAAATGTTTGAGCATCTACTTTCACTATCACTACGATTCCATCTGAATCGCAAGACTGGTGAAATGCTTCGCGTGCAAGGTAAAGGATATGATATTCGTTGTAAAAAATGGAAAGAGCGAGAAGAGTAAAAAAAAAATGGCATAAAAATACTTACTTACTTGCTCACTGTTCAACTGTTTTTTTTAGATCGAGGCGTTTCGTCCATTGTGACACTTCTCTCTTCGCTTCTGTTCAACATCATCCCTTGTTTGTTGGATATTGCGGTCGCCTGCATTGTTTTGACACGTACTTTTGATATATACTTTGGAATCATTGTGTTTATCACGCTCTTTTGCTACATCTACGCGACGATCCTGCTGACAGATTGGCGAACACGCTATCGCCGAGAAGCGAATGCCCTTGATAACGCTGTTGAAGCACGAGCAGGTAACAAAAGAAATGCGATTTTATTGGACGCTTGGACCATATTATTCCGTTCCTGGTAACGGATTTTAGTGTGAACACCCAAAAAAATTAACCCGAAACTCTTTTCCCAATTATGATGTCATCAACTCTATTATGCATCTCACCCCCACTACCTTTTTTTTTTTTTTTTTTTTTACTTGATGTGCTCAAGTGGACACTCTACTGAATTATGAGACAGTCAAGCTCTTCGCCACTGAGGACTATGAAGTGAAAAAGTACACCGAAGCGATTCTGGCATTCCAAAAAGCGGACCGCAAGTCTCAATATACGCTTGCAGTGCTGAATACGACGCTAAACATTGTCATCCAAGCTGGCTTGGCCTTGGGATGCTTGCTCTGCGCCAAGCGTGTCGCTCAGAAAGAGATGCAAGTCGGCGAATTTGTCATGTACTATGCCTATATCCTTCAACTTTACGGACCTTTGAATCTCTTTGGAAGCTCATATCGGTCACTTCAGGTAATATACACTAAGCCGGTTGAACAATGAAAAAAACCTATCTGACTCTTGACTCGATTTGCTAATCGCAATCCATAATAACTAATTTTTTTGATAGAAAAACTTTGTGGACATGGAGAAAATGCTTGACCTGTTTAAGGAAAACGTGGAGATCAAGGATAAACCCGATTGTAAGGAGCTCGTCATGACATCTGGCGGCGATGTTGTCTTTGGTAAGCAAGCTGACCAGAATTTATGTAGAAGTTTTTTTAACACTTGGTGTTGAAGCTGTCTTTAAATGTTGTGTGATATACTTACATGTTGTGTATGGTAATTTTCATATAGAGAATGTCTCGTTCGGATATAACCCACAGCATCCCAATGTCAAGGGAATATCCTTCCACATCCCACACGGAAAGAAATTTGCTCTTGTAGGGCCGTCTGGAGGTGGAAAATCGACGATTCTCAAGCTTCTCTTTCGGTTCTATGATCCAACCGAGGGCAGGATTACGATCGATGGGCAGGACATCCGCAATGTCTCGCAGCGTAGTCTACGGCGCAAAATTGGCATTGTGCCTCAGGACACGGCACTGTTCAACGACACGATTGGCTACAATATTGGATATGGCAAAATTGGGCAAGATAGTACCCAACTAATCGACCCCTCGCGCCTTGCTCAGATCCAGCGCAAGTCGTCGATAGGTGATGGCAGTAATGGCACGGGTGGAACCTCAGCGAATAATCGAGGAACACGACGTGGCCTCTCCTGGAGTAACGGGAGCAGACCGTTTACCCGTCAGCATCGCAAGAAGCAGTCCAATAGCAACACACCGCTGATAGGTGCCGAAGGTTCCGGTGCTGAGGGCGATGCCGATGTCGACGAAACGAACGAGACCGCAGAGGCAGCAGACATTGAGGATTCTTGGCGGGATGATGCCCGCATCCAGTTTGCAGCAGAAGCTGCCAGAATTCATGAAATCATATCTCGGTTCCCGGATGGATATGAAACGCGAGTTGGAGAACGTGGCCTGCGGCTTTCTGGAGGCGAGAAGCAGCGAGTGGCAATTGCTAGAACAATTCTCAAGAATCCACCGATTCTGCTGCTTGACGAGGCAACCAGCGCGTTGGACACTCAGACGGAGCGTGAGATTCAAAACTCATTGGAGACGGTCGCTAAAGATCGGACAACGCTTGTGATTGCGCACCGTCTGTCGACGATTGTCGATGCGGACAAAATATTGGTTATCAAGCAAGGCCAGGTGGTGGAACAAGGCAGCCATGACGAGCTTATGCGACTTGGCGGAGTATACGCGGCTATGTGGATGCAGCAGCTTCGTGACGATCGGTCGAGTCCACCACACTCGAGCATTGCTCTGAGCCAATCGAGCCAAAAGGACTCTACGTCGTCCAAGGAGTGCGAGGAAACAGACGAAGATGACAGCTCGGTCGATGGAGGACGAAGTTCAGCGGTGAAAAAGGGCAAGGGTCTTGCTCATATCGGAATCCGGCGTTCGATGAGTCATACAGATCGATGGCCACGGCTCGGTAGTACGTCCTACGCGGGTGATATACACTTTGACCATTGCCATCACCACCACCACTATAGCCATCATGCATTAGGAGGCACCGACACTTGTTCTGATGACAGTATTGGGCCTAACGATGGAGATTTCTCCAGTCATCACCACCACGAACGCTTCAGGCCCACCATGGCAGCATCACTGCCTGAATATTGCTGCCGTGAAGGAGGAGGAAGAGGAGGAAGAGGAGGATGGGCGTTTGGATCGCCTAGCCTAGGAGCAGGATATGCAATTCCATCACCAGGCATTCGCACACGGATAACGCCGTATGAGCACGAGTCCATCACGAATGGGTCATTGGCGGAGCAAGCAGATGATTTGAACTTTCTCGAAGAAGAGGACGAAGAAGAAGATGAGATGTTCATGGGTAATCTGAGGCATAGCTATGCAGAGGAGTCTCTTGGAGAAGGAGAAGCAGACAACCTCGAATATGAAGAGGCCACATCAACGGCAACTGTTTCTGAACCTTCACCCCCAGGCAGTAGTAGTACGTGCACAAGAGTCTGATAAGTGTTCATCGAACCCACCTTCATAATAGTACCAGTGATAGCTTTACAGAAATCAATACATTTTTCGCTGCATTGGCAATACCCTACTAACATTGGAGAGCACATTATGTCCATGTCTTGGCAATGAATCCCGCAGTATTATGATGATGTATCTTGGTTAAACACTTCAGTTTAAGGTGGATTTTATTATCAGTAATAATTAAGACAGAGCATATGCAAGGGAATCGGAGTAGAAAAGGATAAATTTGAGGGTTAGAGATTATATGAGTTTCGTAAAGGTCTCCTGGTTTGTTGTCTTCAGAAATACTATAACAAATACATCTAACAGAGAGAATGACAGAGAGGGGCAACCAGATACACAGGAATAACCAGTGGCATATTGGATTGAAAAGAATGTACATTTTAGGCGACAGAGGTTGAGGTTCAAGACGGAGCAAAGACCTTCCCAGTAGATTTGGATGTGAGTCTTGCACACGCTCCTGATGAGAGAAACGAGTAGATTTGGCTAACGTTGAAAACTGTGTTGCGATACGAACTAGCCTACGGCGAGAGAGATGCATGAACAACGCTGTGAAGTCGATTAGTATCATTCAGTATCTTCCTTTCTCCTCTTCCTCTCTCTCTCTGATCACTCCTTACCAGCGTTCCTGGAATGCTACCAACTCTGAACTCTCCTCTCCATACCATGGCAGGATAATATGGTTAATAATAAACGATCTCTTTAAACAGACACTTTATGGTGGAATATCAAAATCCCTCTTTTTTTTTCTGTCCATAAAGTGGGTCATAGGTACTCAAATATTTTTTCATTACTCGTGCATATCAATGATACACATCGACGGAATTTTATTCGCGCTTTTTATCTCAACTTTTTTAATGGAGATGTAGTTGCAGATGACATTATCGTCTTCAAACACGTTCATGAAGGTCGCTCGAGAGAATCATTACTCTCCAGCAGCGAGGTTGAAGAAGGCGAGAAAAAGAAGGGAGATAGAAAATGATACAAACTATTACATGGTATACTAAGGGAGGAAGGGGAAAAAAAGTAGCAAAGGATGGTATTTTTTTTGTCGCGTAGATGGTAGGAGTGACGATGAGGAAAGGGAGTTGAATGAGGATGATAGCGCAGAATTTGAGTTTTTTTTTTAGCTCGTTATGATTTTGAATGTTACTTTCTGTTGGCAAAAACATCCAGGTAAGAGGACAAAGAAAAAAAAAAGGAAGGACACCAGTGAACAAAAGGCCCCTCTTTTTTTTTCTCCTCTCCTCTCACACCCTCTCATAACTTCTCCTTTTTTTTTATTGCTTTATGCGAATGGAGGAGCCGCGCCACCATCGATGGCGATCTTGTTGGCCACAGACTTGAGGTAGTTCTCGATCGCCTCGGGCGAGGAGTTCTCATCGGGGAAGGGCTGGAGCTCCAACAGGTTGACTGCCTGACGCTTGGCCAAGACGTTGTTGTTGTTGGCGTCAGTGGTGGGCGTGGGCTCAGACTTGTTGGCCTCGTCTTCCTTGGGGGTAGGAGAAGCAGGAGCATCATCGGTGGTCGTGGGCACAGCATCCTCGGTCGTTGTCGCCTCAGCAGGAGTTGTGGTCGTAGGAGCGACAGGGCTGAGGGTAGCCTCGTTGATCGAGGTGGCGGTAGGAGTAGCTTCGACAGTGGTAGCGACAGTGGTGTTGGCACCGGGCATCAGAGCTGCGATACCACCCTTTGGAGGCTCGCCACCAATCTGGACCTGGATGATGGTGTTTGCTTGAGCATACTTGACATTACCCATGTATCCGTTGGGACCACCGACATAAGCAACAATCGTCGACTGGATGTCAAATGGCACCTCGTTCATCTTGCCCAAAATCAAAGATGGGTAAGCGGCCATGAAGGGGAGCAGCACCGAGAAAAATCCGGCGCCTGCAGGAGACTTCATGGTGACGGTGGGCGACAGCTTAGTGCTCTTGGGAGGAACGGTGAAGCCAACATCCTCATCAATGGCACCAAAGTACATTCCTCTCCAGGAGTTGGAGGCGGTCATGTGCTTGATGTACAGGGGCGCATCGAATGGGTTGTAGACCATGACCTGGACAGGAGTCTCGCGCTCATGGAAAATCTGCATCATCTCGATAATGTCAGGCTGAGCAGCCGAGCCAAGTGCAATCAATTTATCGTTGATGCCCGTGATGGCTGCCGACATCTTAACAGACGAGAAGGCCTCCTTCAAGGACTCAATGTCGGTCGACTGGGCCGAACCGGCAATATCGATGGTGAAGCTCTGACCAGCAACGAATCCAGACAAGAAGTTGTCACGCAGCTCAGCACTGGCGGGGCTAAGGTGGAAGCTGGCGGGGGCAGTGTTGGTACCAGGAGCGAGAACCATGTCATCGACAATGGCCTCACCAAGCTTGACACCATGGAAACCAACGTCGAATGAGACCTTTCCGACCTTGACCGTCAGTCCCGAAGGGTTCTGGAGAACAACGTTCTGCTTGATCTCGAGGTACTCGCTAGTGCCACCGGTGACAGTGATGTTGGTCACCTGGGCTCCACCAGCGTTCAGGTTCATACCGGCCATGGTCGACTGGACATTGACCTGGATGCCAGGAATCTCAACATTACCAGCTGCAGTCTCGGCAACTGTGTCGGCAACACCTTGCAAGAAGAACGAGACACCAGGTCCGGTGGTCAGGATACGCGAGAAGTGGTTGAATGTCTCATGAGCACCATCCGAGACCTTGAGCGGAATGTCGCTGTAGGCCATCTTGAGGACATTGGGAGCAATCGTCTGAGCTGGGCTAAGAGGGATCTTGAGGTTGGCAATCGTTGTGCCCTGAGGCATCTGCATGTTCATGTCGTTGGCGACCTTGGCAATGTTCAGCGGGAAGGCGAAAGGAATCTTGTAGTTGGCCTCAATGTTGTCAGACGAAGTCATAGGAGCGTAAGCAGAGCCCTTGGTGAAGTCCAAGGTCATCGTCTTCAAGGTAATGCCAGTAATCAGATCGACCTTGCCGATGCTTGGCAGCTGCACCTCCATGGTCAGCGAGCCAAAGGCAGCAGACAGCCATGAGACAGGACCGCTGGCGGGAGTGACGGACTTGCCCTTGACAGTCAGCTTAGGGCTGCCACCATTGAGAGTCTCGCGGAAGAGATCACCCAAAGCCTTGAGGCCGGCTTCCGAAGTCTGCTTGACCATTGTGCCCTCCATGGCAATAGGAGTAATGGCATCAGGAAGGAGCTTGAGACCCGAGGTCTTGACAAAGCCGAGCTCCTGGCCCTGGTAGATCTGAGCAAACTCAACAGTGCCCATCTCAATACCGACGTTCGAAGGGTTAGGCAGGGTAGCTTGCAGGGTCAGATGGATACCGTTGGGGTCATTCGATGGCAGATCGAACTTCTGAATCTCGAGACCCTGGAGACCGTTGAAGCCCTTGAGGGTGACCTTCTTCTTCATGTTGATACCAGGGATGGGGGCACCCATGGCGATGATAACCATGTTGTTAGCAGAGACGGACCACTCGAATGTCTCGGCCTTGAGCGAGTAAGCAACAAAGTCACCCATGTTCTGCGAGCTTGCGACCTTGAAGGGAACGTTGGTCAGGGCGAGCTTGGCACCAACATCAGCCTTGGCGGCGACATTAGGCATGGCAATCTGACCAATAGGCGACTCTGAATCACCGTTGACCCAGGCGACAGTGGAGCCCTCAGGGAAGGAAATCTCAGCATCGAAAGGACCAGTGTTACCAATCAGACCGTTGATGTTGGTGGTAAAGTCAGTCTCGGCGGGCGAGTTGATCATAATGTTGTCAAACTGGAGGGTAGCAAGATCGACAATGGCCTGGGCAATAGGAGTACCGACAATAGGCAGCAACTTGAGGATAGTGTCATCAGTAGCCGTAGGAACGCCGTTCTGAGTGAGAGTAAGCGCAGTTGGGTACTGACCGACCATGACCTCGACCGACATCTCAACATCAACCTTGAGACCAGCCATGGCAGCACGGACGAAGGTTGGGAGGTTGAAGCCAGCAAACACACTGGAAGGAATCTTGACAGTGGGATCTTTTGCCATCTGGGCCAGAGCCTCGATGGGGGCAGCATTGAGGTTGTTGATCTTGGCCTGGCTGACCATCAGACTAATGAGCGAGTCAATCGACAAGTCCATCGTCAGAGGAAGACCAGGGGAGTTGGCCTGGGAAGTGCCGGGAACCTTGATAGAGGTCGAAGGAACATCCAAGCTACCAAGAGCGCGACCCTGGTAACGAACGGTCGACTTGATCGAAGTGATGGTCAGCTCGGGAATGAAGGGGTTGTTGACGGTGACAACGGCGCTAGCAATACCAGTCTTGCCGGTGTCGTCCAGAATGGTCAAAGCGGTGCCAAGAAGGAGCTGGGCAGACTGGCCAGGCATATCAGACTGGAGCTGGACATCCTTCAGACCAGCGGCCAATGGGGCAATAGCTGACGAGGACGATGAACCAAGGACATCGACGGTGGCCACCTGGTTGGTCATGTACTTCTGAAGAAGTTCCTGACCGCCAGCAGTACCGGTAGGAGTGAAAAGAGCACCAGCAGTCTTCTTGTTCTCGCCTGGAGCAAGCGCCAACGAAGGGAAGATAACAGTACCAACGTTGTCACCATTGTACTGCATGCCAAAGGTAACAACAGCAGAGTCACCAACACCAGTGTCAATGGAAAGCTCGCTAGGGTTGAACATCGTGAGGTCCAGAGCAATCTGGAGACCCTCAGGAACACCTCCGATAACCTGCAGACTATTGATGACGGTGGGCTGGGTCTTGAGACCTTGGAGACCGCTCAGGAAGACACCAGACTTGAAAGGAATGCCAGTGATGGTGACCTGACCAATGGGAGTTTGAGCAATCGTGCCGGCTGTACCCTCGACAGTGAAGTTTTCACCCGTGCCAACAGTAAGCTTGTTGACAAACGAGTCAAAGTCACCATGCGAGTCGGCATTGATGGCGAAGGGAGTAGGAGGCAGAGCAAAGTCGATGAACGAAGCGTTGGCTTCCTTGATGGTGGTCGCAGGGCCCCAGTTGAGAACATTGATGCTGGCGATGTTCTTTTCGTTATAGATGACCGACATGTTGTTCTGGACCTGGGTCACATTCAGACTGAAGCCAAAAGGCATCTCGAAGCCTGCCTTGACACTGGGAGATGTGGTGATGGGAGCATAAGCATCAACGCCGGTCCAGTTCATGCCCATTGGGCCAAGCTCGATCGACTTGATAATGTTGAGAGCAGTAGGGGACTGGAGCTTGACGTTGAGGGTCATCGACTTGAGAGCAGACGACAGCCATGGGACCTCGTTGGTTCCGTCAGGGAGGACAGAGACACCCTTGGCGGACGTGACCGAGACGTTACCAGCAATGTACTGCGAGAACAGGCCACTGACAACGTTGAGCGCTTCAGGGCTGGTCTGGGGAGCCATGATACCAGTCAAGTTCAGCACCGACTGGGACTTGCCCTTGAGGGCAGCACCCGTCGCCTTGACTTGGCCGAGCACAACATTCTGGTATGAGATGTCAAGCACAATCGTGCCCAACGTGATACCGATAGGCGAAGGATTGTTCATGGCAGTGTCAATCTCCAGGTTGATGCCCTGACCATTAGGAGCATCACTGGGGAGATCGAAGCGAAGAATCTGCACATCGGGGAAACCGTTCATACCTAAAATGGGAGTGGGCAGCAAGGTAAGCGACCAGCAAAAAGGTGAGAAGAAGCTCTTAGTGTTTCAAGGTCAATGTTATCAACAACAGGGAGAAATGACTAGAATAATAACCTACCAAGCAGGGTAATTTCCTTGTCAAGCTTGAGGTTCTTGACGGTTTGACCGAGGGCAACAATAGTAACAGAGCTCTGCAGCTTCCAGACGAAGGTCTCCTTGTTCATCTGTTGGATTCAAGGCAGGATTGAAGTACAAGATACGTAGTAAGATTAGTCATGTGACTGGGAGCGTGTGTGCAGGCACAAAAAATAAGGGGCCAAAGGGACCAAAACGGCACTTTCAAATGTTGCCTCTTGGAAAGACAATGATGTATTGAGATAGCTACATGGCTCTCAAGTGTCCCTTAATGACGACAAATCAGGTAGGGAGAGAGGGTCCGAGGGTTTCGAAGTGGGTGGGATTTGGAAATGTGATCGCGTGTGTGTGTGTGTGTGAAAAGGGATAACGTGTGGAGATGTACATGAAAGGTACAGGAGGATCCGAGGCATTATGGGTGGTTAAAGATAGAACGGAAATAGTAAACAACAGGCATTAAAGGTATGTGTAAATTAACGAGAGGGGAAAAGGGGGATAGTTGCAGGGACGATAACGGTCTCTACGGCAAAAGTTCACTTTAGAGAGACGCCATATACTCGCCAAATACAAAAACATTTGTGGAGAAATAAAGAGGTATAGGGGTGGAGGAGTGGAGGAGTGGAGGAAGTAGAATGAGGAGCAAAAAACAAGAGTACTGTGCATCTTTGAGGAGCGTCTTCTACTTTGTAGTGAATGAGTAGGGGAAGCCTTCAATGAAATGTTTGAAGGAGGGGGCTTACCATATCAGATGAGAAGGCACCAAATGCATCTGGATCGTCAATGTTGAAGGTGGCAGAGGCCTTGAGGTCACCCTTGCCACCGCTGGCCTTTGTCTCTGGGAGCATCATGTTGCCAAGCAGCTTGTCTTGGTAGGAGACACGAATGGGTTCGGGGAACTTGATCGTGGCCGAGAAAGGACCAGTCTTACCAAGTGTACCGTCCATCGTCATGGATAGAGTGGAGGTCGTGGGGTTGGTGATATCAATATTGTTGAACTCCATAGTGGAGTGGTTAATGATCGACTGGGCGACCTTGGGCAAAATAACGAAGAGTGCCAAGGGGACAGCAACCGCCACGGTGATAACCGTCATGATGGCGCAGAAGATCCAATACTTTTTGCGCTTGTAGAAAGGACGCGAAGCTGGTTTCGTAACTTCGTCGTACTCCTCAAACTCATTGTAGTCTTCTTCGCGCTCATCGTAAGGGAGGTCCTCGACCCCGTTAGAGGGAGAACTGTGTTGAGTCGTCATTATTCCGGTGGTGTGTTATGAGTGTAAAGAGAATACAAAAATCTAATGCAAAAGATAACTACACTCTATATGAATCAAAGGAGAGAAAATCCGAGTGACGGAGAGTGGAAGGGGACCGGGACAGCTACAAGGGAAGACGGATGTAGATGAAGGAGCGTCGACGGTTAAAGATTGGAGCGAGGAAAGGGTGGAAAGGAGGACGCACGGGGAAAGGGAAAGAGGGCGTGACAACCGGAGAAAAGACTGAGAGAGGACTGAGAGAAGAAAAACAGAACGGAGGACCAACGATGGCGAGCTCTTTTATATAGTGTAGTCTCTAGCCTATCACACTGAGTACTTTTTAGACGATTTTCGCATGTAAATGGTAACATGAGTAATGAGATACTGAGGATTTGGAGTCCCGTGGATATGGATTGAATTGAAAAGTGTTTACTGAATAATGTGCATCAGCCAAAGTGGAGAAACTGTGAAGGAGCGTTGGAGAGAGAGAGTTAGGGTCGATAGTCCAAAAAAAATGTACCCCCTCTCCTTCCGCTAATGAGAGCCACTGTGTATGTGTGGAGGGACTGAGAATAATGCAGTTGTGTATTGTTCGTAGATTATTAGTACTCTTACAAAGGTTGAAAAGAGCAAATAAAGTTTTCAATAGACCAGTGGATTTAGGATTGGGTAATAGGAAATACACTCGCCCTTATGTTTTTCACTCTTTCGGTCCTGTAACTGTTTGATTCGAGGGTGCTTGAAGTTTTAGCCACGGAGAGGGCAGCCTACAACTAAACCTTGTTGTCTTGATGCACTCTGCAAAGTCGAGCACCCCCTTCCTCCCATCCCTCTCTTCAGTAAAAAAGGAGTGTTCACTAAGCAGAGGCACGGATGTGTGCCTGAATTTCCCATCAAATCATGCAGTAATTCATCTCCTTCGTCTCATGACAGAGTGCAGTGCAAGCCATATTCACCGTTACTTCTGCCACCGAGGATATTTCATCTCTCTTTCATATGAGAGAGACATACCACAGATAATGAGCAAGCATGATGCATTTGCACAAATTCGTACTGTATGTACTTTGCAATTTGCAACACACCCTCTTTTTTTTCTAGTGTTTTGTTTGTCGCACACGACTTGCAACCGAACAAAGAAAGTGTGAAAAACATGCACACACAACCTCCAACCTTCTGCAAACATGTTCTCCCTGCGCAATCCTGCCCTTGAGGCAGCTCATATCCTACGTCTTTCGTGTTGCCATGACCTCAGTTGGAAGCAACCTATGCAATACAACCAAGTCAATGCATATTTTCGCAGGCAACTTAGGCTTGCTCTGTGCTCCGCAAGCAACCCATTTTGTTTCTTGTACTCAAGGTACATGATAGAGAACACCCCCGTAATATACTGTTTTTGGTGCATTTCTCACCCTCGTACCTCTTAACCATGCTATTTCCTTAGTATTTTGCATGAGCTCTGACCTTCTTTTACTCTAGCTCCTTGTGTTATAACCTATATGTGTTTGTTATTATTAGAACAGCACTTGTGAACCAACCTTCTTTGATCACCTACCATATAGTGGTGGCGCTGGTGACATCGACAACCACAAGAGCAACCGCTCGCTGGTAAATGCAGTGTCTTGTCGTACCAATGTACTTTTTTTTTCTTGATGGATACCATCGTGGATGCGGGATTCATGGCCGTGCGCGTGAGAAGGCACGAGCCTGGAGCATGAAATGTAAAAAAAAAAAAAAAACCCCTGCACAGCATCGGAGTTATGGAAATGGCTGGGGCCACAGGAGCACTAGTTGGAGAACAATTGGTGTTAGCACAGAAACAAAGCTACATAATTCTCGTTCGCTGAATGCCTCAAATTCTATACCAAAGTCGATCTTTTTTTAAGAGAATCAATGTTGATAATGCAATCCTTCTGGTGGAAAGGCAAGAATGAGGACCATCTGGAAAGTTATTTGTTATGGCAGTAGCAAACAACAACTATAAGATTAAAATTTGTTTTGTTGTTTACAGCCTCCAAACTAGGCCCAACTTGTAAAAGGGCTGCCTACTAGAAAGAGATTCATCACCAAAAGGCTACTAGTACTGGATTATCTCTGACAAAGCAATAAAAGCTGGAGGTGTGGCGCTACAGAATCAAAAATACCTTATGAACGTGGCTCAGCCCCAGATAAGATTATTTTCAGGGACAGGTAGCTCATTGCCATATAACAAAGCCTCCCATTACCAGCCGGAAGGGGGAGGGAGGGACGATCACATTCCGCTACAAATTCAAATGCTCCGATAGGCCTGTGAACCGCGCCTGCCTGTCTCTAACCAAGAATACATTCAGTAACCAAAGGAACCAGGTGCATGCCAGTCCATAAACCTTATGCTGGGCTGTTTCACTCAACGTACTTCTTATCGCGTTTGGCTTGTGCACACAGCCAGCTTTCTCATTCACCCACATGCCATTATTCACGAGATAGGCAATAGGCGTTCATCCCGACTTTCGTAGAGAGAAAGAAAGAGAAGGGAGGAAGACAAGAAGTGCGGTGCAACCGGGAGGAAAAAAATACTCTTAGCCTGCAAGGTGCACCGCAATTTCTTACTTGTGTTCCTTCTATAATACCAAGAACCGTACCTTCCTGCGTCCCCTCCCTCCCCCTCCCCATTCCAATCAAAGAGTATCGACTTTCACGCAGTTCAGTTCATGCTTTTCACACACTTTCAACGACACAAGGCATTCCGTGATAACGTCTCTGTAGTCAGGTGGATGTCAATGGTTACCTTGTATTGAGCTCTCCTCTTCGTTGTGATCATTGCCTGCAGCTGCACTGCATGGACCACATGGATAGCTCTTTCTCCCCCTTTCTTCCTCCAACGCAGTATAACCGTTAATTGGCTGGAGCAAACAGTTTTCTCTCCTCCCACATTGGGTGCCTTGCAGCTTTTCATACTTGCGTAATAATACATTTTTGAATCATTGGGGAAAAAATGCTCCTTCCCCCAACAGCGAGGGTGCAAGAGCATAGGCACATTCATATGTCAATGGTAAACCATCCTATCTCCTATTTTTTTCTCGCCCCGTGTATCGGTCTCGAATCTCCTTGAAAACACACTCCGACCGCTGACCGTGTGTTACATTGCCACCAGTAAAGAGAAAAAAATACTCGACAGACAGAGAGACAACAAGGGGAGAGGCGAGACTCTCAATCTGTTCAATGAGTGTGGCACATCCTCTCGTTGGTATATTGTAAATGACTAGGTCTTGTTTGGTTCGAAGGCTGTCATCTTTCTGCATATTGCAACAACAAAAAAAAGGACAGTTACGGCTCCCATTCAGTAAAACACTTCTCCACTCGCGGAAAAGCTTATTGACGACCTATTTGTGGAGAAGTAGTGGCATGGGCCTTATTTTTTCTCTTTAAAGTGCCATGAACTGTTTTTTTTCTGGATACTCTCTTATTGCTCCACAACACCTGGCTCCAGCGTAAGTAGGCGAAACCGCACTTGTCTATATGTGAGCCGACAAAATGACAACAACGAGGAAGAGGGAAAGGGGTGGGAGCCCATTTTTTATTCTCTTAGTTACAGGGTCATATGCTGAGCATTTAGTTCCGACGCCGAATAGTAAATACACTTGACCAAAGTTTGTAGTGCCAAAGGGTGTTTTTTTTATTTTTTTTTCTTGTGCATTAGGCTGCAGCATAAACCCAAAATGTGCTGTACGTAAAGAATAGGCGCCGACATATTATTATTGCTACGGATAACAAGGTGCACATCTCTTAACAGTGATGCTAACCATGTGAGTCTTGAGAGCCCGATAAATGGTTTGGATATAGGGGATTCACGTATGTCCTCCCTCCTCTCCCTTTCCAAATACGTGTCCAATAAACAATACCGTTAACAACTTCAGTATGTAAACGAAGGGAAAAACAATGGCTATATGAAAAACACCTTAGAAGGAACGCAACTTGGCCCTAAAACCTGCAGTTGAACAAATCGGCAGTCGCCACACCCATATTTCAACTATCAGCGGTCACCAAAAGATGATATGGATACGAAACAAAGCATCAAACATCATGTGCGCTTCGCCACTGCAATCGGGTGAAGCTGATTTTGGAATGCTGCGTAGCATGAAGTTCTCGAAACCGCATTTGACACAATATGATTCTGGTGTCCCTAAGGAAATTACTCTGTACTTTGTAGGTCGGAAGCTCATACAGCGAGACACTGTGATGATTCTTAACATTGTTTATGGCTCGCTATTTCTGAAGAGGAATATTAATAAAGCAAAGACTAGCATTGCAACAACTTCAGCAGCAGATGGTATATTTTAAACAATGCACAGCTTGGGGGAAAACGCATAGATATGCTGTGTTCAATTATTGGAATATGTGTGGTCATCGGGAAAGTGGAGAGACTGTGTAGCCGGGATGCACACCTTCTGGGATGGATATGAGGATTGGAAACAGGTTATTACTGTTTCCAGTAGGACGGTAATGGTGCACAATGCAACTCCATCCCTTCCCATTGTCAGTAGCGGGATGATAACGCCTCAACAAGAAACATGTGAATGTACGTTTTTCATAGAATATCATGAAGACTATTCTCTCAACGTCTCGTAGATGGTTCTGAGACCAATCATGCTTTCCTGTAGAGCATTTTATGAACACAACGTATAGGAATATCCTCTGTTAAAGTTGAAGACGTGGAGCCACGAGTAACAATAAGATAAATGCCGCGTAGTGATGATAAGCGCGAAGTTTCTGGCATCATAGCGATACAATATGATAGTGGCAAAGTTGGTTCTGTCAGCAATGTCAACGAAAGAAAAGCTGGAGCAAGTGTGGTAGAGCTCCCTATATCATACCAAATCTATCTTTGTCCTCTACTGTCTTTAAAACTTGGCAACAATCCGTTTGTTCTACACGGCACGCTCCTGTTTTCCTGCAACTGAGATCTTGAAGGAATCATTGCGAAGAACCCCAGCCAACCATATCGCTCTCTAGGGAGAGATTGAATCGGAAATGGTAAAAAAAAAAAAAAAACGCCCAATGTACAAATTGGCCAATGTGTCTACATTCAAACGAACCGTTGCCACTCTCAACATTGCCACGCTGACTACCAAAGTACGAGCTATTCCTACTTTTCATCCAACGGCTTCTTCTCCATTAGCAATTTCCTGTGCTTTCCCCATCGGCTGCCATCGCACAACTACAAACAAGCTATATGAGAGACATCCTAATTGGAACGTAAATGTTCAAAACATTAAAAATCACGTATTTACAGAATATATATCCAACATGGTGTAGTTCATCAAGAACCGACAAATTTTGACCATATTTGCTGCCTCTATTTTGTTGGTTCTTGAAGAACCATACCATAGTCTCCACGTTGTGAACGAGTACAGCGAGATTCTGAACCATCTACGTCGGGATTCATACACGTTTTGACACGCTATCGTTAAAGCCATACGCGAGGGGAAATGTGACCAGGAACATTGTGTTCAACGAGAGCAAGTCAAAAGCGACAACAGCAACAACAACAACAACAATAACAAAAAAAAGGCATCGCTAAGAAGATGACAATATTGTTGGAGCGAAAAATGTTGCTTTCTGATTAGTGTTTTGCCAAACTTCCTGGTGGGAGCCAAAACGATGCACCAACGGGTTACAGGCGTTTAGCAATACCCCCGCCCAAGGGAAGCACTGTCGCTCCACCTGATTAACCAGTCATCTGTCACAATACAAGGCGATTTTGCACGTTGGCCACGTTGTTATCATAGACGAATGGTGTATCCTCGCTTAAGAACTCATCAGGATAATCACAAATTGTGTGGTCGTGAGAAGACACGTGCTCTAGGCCATATCAAAGGCTGAGATTAGCGAGAATGCTTTGACTTTGCCGTTACAGTTTTTCGTGGAAGCATAAAGACAGAGAAATAACAGTGTAAACCCTTAGTTTTCATTCATTTGAGAAATTTAAATGTGTTCTAAACAGTTAAAGACCGTGTTATTGGATTTAAAGGGCAATCCCGCTACAAAGAGTTGGTGGATTAATGATGAGTGTAGAAAAACTCGTATTTGGTATATTGACATCAGCCTGGGACACCATCAGGAGCAGTACTAGCAACACCAATGCGCCGTGTGCCGTCTTCACAGGCATCGACAGTCGTGAACTCCTTCAGCAGATAGTACAACATCTGTGACGATGGCAATGGCGGCTAACACGCGCGCAATAGCAAGATAGCAGCTGACAATATCAGTAATAGTAACTGAGAATGTTTCTCTCCTATTCCAGCGCGATACTTTTGTTCAATGTATGAAAGTTCCTAGCCTACTACCCCATGCAAACATGCAAACGGGTGGATATTGCCTCGACATTTTGCAGCAGCAGAGACCTTCCACGATTATGATATGGCCTCTTTGGTGTCCAATAGGCTCGATCAGTTGGTCGTGATCTGATTGGTGTGGATGAGTTTATACGAGAAAAAAGTCGGTGGCGTTTTGCCCTCCTACTCCGCTTGAGATGCCACAACAAACGTCAACAAGTAGACTCAAACTCAGACATGTCGTCCTGTCCCTGCAGAAGTTGACGGCTCCACTAGATACAACACAATCCCAAGAGTTGGACCTGTTCGACATTCAACCCCAACCTGAGATGTCGTTTGAATCACCGAACACTTCAAAAATTCACACTTGGCAGACAGAAAAAAATTTTTTGGGAATTACTTTATGTTCTGAAGAAAAAAATGTAACAAGGGCTAAGAACAAGTTTTATTGACAAAACAGCGAGAGAGCCATTTTCATGCATGGTTCAACAGGGGACAGAGAAGAGAATTTACTTCTTGCCGCCAGCCTTGACGGCCGACTTGGTGGCCTTGCCACCCTTGTCGGTCTTCTCGACGGACTTGATGACACCGACGGCGACGGTCTGGCGCATATCACGGACGGCGAAACGACCAAGAGGGGGGTACTCCTGGAAGGACTCAACGCACATGGGCTTGGAGGGAACCATCTTGACGATGGCGGCATCACCAGCCTTGATGAACTTGGGGTTGTCCTCAAGAGACTTGCCAGAGCGACGATCGATCTTCTCGATGAGCTCAGCGAACTTGCAGGCAATGTGGGCGGTGTGGCAGTCGAGGACGGGAGCGTAACCGGCACCAATCTGACCAGGGTGGTTCAGGACGATGACCTGGGCGTTGAAGGAAGCAGCCTCCTTGGCGGGGTCGTTCTTGGAGTCCGAGCAGACGTAGCCACGACGGATTTCCTTGACGGAGACGTTCTTCACGTTGAAACCGACGTTGTCACCGGGAATACCCTCAGCGAGGACTTCGTGGTGCATCTCGACGGACTTGACCTCAGTCGACAGACCAACGGGGGCGAAGGTGACGACCATACCGGCCTTGATGATACCAGTCTCAACACGACCGACGGGGACCGTACCGATACCACCGATCTTGTAGACATCCTGAAGGGGAAGACGCAGGGGCTTGTCAGTGGGGCGGGTTGGGGGCTCGATGGCATCGATGGCCTCCAGAAGGGTCTTGCCCTTGTACGAGCCAGTCTTGGTCTCCTTGGTCCATCCCTTGAACCAGGGCATGTTGGTCGACTCAACCAACATGTTGTCACCGTGCCAGCCGGAGATGGGGACGAAAGGAACCGACTTGGGGTTGTAGCCGACCTTCTTGACGAAGGTGGAAACCTCCTTGACGATTTCCTCGAAACGGTCCTGGGACCACTTGGTGGTGTCCATCTTGTTGACGGCAACGATCAGCTGCTTGACACCAAGGGTGAAGGCAAGAAGAGCGTGCTCACGGGTCTGACCATCCTTGGAGATACCAGCCTCGAACTCACCAGTACCACCGGCAATGATGAGAATGGCGCAGTCGGCCTGGGAGGTACCAGTGATCATGTTCTTAATGAAGTCACGATGGCCGGGAGCGTCAATGACGGTGACGTAGTACTTGGGGGTCTCGAACTTCCAGAGAGCGATATCGATGGTGATACCACGCTCACGCTCGGCCTTGAGCTTGTCAAGGACCCAGGCGTACTTGAAGGAACCCTTGCCGAGCTCAGCAGCCTCCTTCTCGAACTTCTCAATGGTACGCTTGTCGATACCACCGCACTTGTAGATCAAGTGACCTAGTTATTCGCAAACACAAAAAAGTCAGTGATTTGAACCATTTACACATACGCAAGTGTTTGCCTGGTGCACAAAAATACAGAAAGTTGGGGGAAGGCTGGTGCAAAAAAAGTGTAAAGGGGAATGGGGAGCGGGTCTATTGGAGGGGGGCAAAAGGGGAGGGGCACAAGGAGAGGGCGGCAGTTGGGGAGATACTGATTCACACAAACAAGACGAAAAAATTTTCCCACTCATGCCATCTCGTTTCAAGATGGAGAAAAAAAGTCTGATGCTTACCAGTGGTGGTGGACTTGCCGGAATCGACGTGTCCGATAACGACGACGTTAACGTGTCCCTTTTCTTTGCCCATCTAGAGTACGAGATAATAAAAAGGTATTACTGTTAGTTTTCGAGTCAAGTCTTTTGGGGGGAGTAGTATAGAGAGGGTAGAACGGTGAGGGGCTCTCTATTTTCTCATGCATTGCTGCTGAGCAAGGATGCCAACTCGCAAGAGAGGACATCAATCCATGGTCTGAAGAGACTGATAGACAGATGGATGGATGGCAGTAGCGGATGGATGGGTGGATGGCTGATTTTTTGTATCGCTAACCCAACAGCCTCAGTCGGAGGGTGGCACAACTTACTTTGTGAATTGATGTTCGTGTGAGAGGAGGAAGAACAAACTCACAGTCTGCAGTAGGCTTCCTTATTATATATCGCTTTGTGACTGCGGCTGCTTCTCCCTCTCCTCTCGCCCTCCCCTCCCTCGCCTGCTCGTTTACAAAACAAAAACAAAGCGGGCCTTCAATGGGCCATCATTCTCCCCTTCCTGACCAGTCGAGAGTCTGTGTGTTTTTGCCAACCAAGCATATCACAACTCAACTTGAATGTCCGCTCGGTGCTGTAAGGGCAAAACGAAAGAAAAAACAACTAGCGCCAAGGTACCGCAACCAACCATAAGCAAGCTTTCTACCTCGCTAGATATCTCCTACATGTTTACGTCCGTAGTCGATGTGAGCGCGTTTTTTTTTTCTCTAAACATCTCACTTGGTGTCAGACTCAACACCAGGTAGGTGATCAGCGCTAGATATTTTTACGAGTAGCCATCAATTACACACTGTTAGATGCTGGCTGGTTGCTGGATGAACCACCTTCTAACCAGCTGTACATCGAACTATTCCAATCATTCAAAGAGACTACGTAAAAAAAACCCCCTCGTCGACATGTATTCTCCGAAAGTGCAGCGCCATCAAACATCCAACTGCTCCATCAGCTCTTTGCGGCAGGTATACTTGAATACGACACGGACATTGGCACCCTAACGACTGTGCCATCCTTGTTCTAGTTTGCTCTCCCATTTGACTGATTCAGGTTTATCATACATTCTAAACATAACTGCTTGCTGTGTTTGCCCTCCATCCTTCCCCAATACCTGTGTCTTGACACTCTCTCTCCCTCCCCTTCTCTACTCGACAAGCACTGTACAACCTTTGGGCCAACAGCGATTGGCTCCTTGTCCTCAACCTTGTTCCTGGCTTCCTTTCCCAACGTCCTTACGCGGCCTTATGGAAGTATGGACGACACGCTGGGTTTCTGAGTGGATTGACCTTACCCTTGTCCCACTTTTTTTTTTCCTCTTCAGCTCAGAATACTTTTTTTTTCTTCCTCCTCGAGATCCCTGCTGCCCTCCCCCCTATGTTTCCATACCAAAAAGAAAAAAAAAACTTTTTTTAAGGTTCTCTCTTGCTCTCTCGGGAAAAGTAGATCAAGAAGGATTTGGCTAGCTGTAACGTCGTAAGCCAGTGGTGCTCCTCTGTCCCATACAACACTTGCATGGCTTCCAAAAAGTCACCCTGCAAAACATCTTGGGGTAACAAAAAAAAACTTTTTTCTTTTCCATGCCTCTTATTTTTTGTCTCTCACAAGTGTATGTCTGGTGCGCTCATGTGGATGTCCCCTCGCCCCTTCAGGCTGATCACAATTCGGTCTATCTACACTTTGCCATTATTTGTTTTTCTTGTACTCCTCTTACAAGATAACTGACAAGTAAATTGCCTCAATCAGCCGCTTTTTCTCCAGGTGTCTTCAAGGGCTGCTAGGGATGAGTCACGCATGTTCCACGATGCACCGCAGTCCATGTGCGAACAACACTGTTGAAACTTTTCTGTTGAAAGCAAAAGGCAGTAATAAAAAATAGTCGAAAGGGGAGGGGGGAGGGGGAGGTTAAAGGGAGAGAAACAGGTGTGTTCTATCCATACCGCAGAATGGAGACATTGGACCTAGCTTCTTTTTCTATCTTTGAAGGATTCGATGATAAAGAACCCAACAAGGTAACTCGGAGCTCTCTGACGTCTGGAGAGTAGCTATAGCTGCAAGGCTAACCTTGTTTTCCAATATCACCGAACGTCATCTCATTCTTTTGAACACGAGGCAATAAGGCAAGGGTGGGAAACTGGGCGCTTTGGCCGTCAAAGGAGAGGTCTCACTATGCATTCAATTGTTACAAGCCAGACATAGCATGAACACCACTACTGTTGCCTTTCTTTTTTTTTTTTTTTTGTTGTTGTTGTTCGGCGATCTCAAAGAGAGGGGAAAGCTTGAACATTCTTGGTGCAAAAGTAAAAGACGAATAAACAAAGCTGCGTTTCAACGCACAAACGTTTGTTTCAAAGATTTTTTTTTTATTTTGCAAAAAAAAAAAGACAGGGGGGAATGCTAGGGTTGAGGAGGAGAAAACCTGATGCTGGTGAAGATTTGAGTTTACTTCTTCTTGGCAGGTGCCGTGACGTTAAACTTGAAGTAGATAATATCGCCAGACTGGACAACGTATTCCTTGCCTTGTTGGCGGTACTTGCCAGCAGCCTTAACGGCAGCTTCCGAGCCAAGTTCCTTCAAGTCATCATAACGCATCGTCTCAGCCATGATGAAGCCACGCTCGAAATCAGAGTGAATCACACCAGCGGCTTGAGGAGCCTTGGTACCCTTGCGGATAGTCCAGCATCGAACTTCCTGAGGTCCGCATGTGAAGTAGTAGATCAGGTTCAGTGTGTTGTAACCCGAAACAATGATCTTGGGGAAAGCAGAGTTAGTGCCCAGCTTCTTGAGTTCCTCGGCCTTCTCGGCTTCATCCATGAGTGAGAGCTATGTATTATGAGATTAAAAAGAATAAAAATAGTAAGAATCTTTGAACATTAAACCGCACACGTATACGCATTATTGTCTACGCTTTAGCGATGGCAAAAACAACAAAAGAACCAATATACATACACGAAGCTCAAGCGATGCGGACATAGGAATGAGCAGATCGCCAGGGTTGTTCTTCTGAACCCACTCGTGGATCTTGGGGAGCCACTTGTTCTTCTTGCGGATAAAGTCGTTCTCGCTCAAGTTGCACAGGTAGATGACAGGCTTTGCTGTCAACAACATGAGGGAGTTGATGATCTCAACCTCCTTGTTAGTATAATCGCCGGAGCGAACATCCTTGTTGTCCTCCCGAACCATCTTCAGCAATCTCTCCAAGAAATCCTATAGTCCACAAAATAACATCACAAACGAACGAAAAATAGAGTGTTAGCATAAAATACTCCCATGATAGACTGTCCCTAGTCCCAGCCTTTTTGTTCTCTACTATTTCTTTCTTTTTTTTTCTCTCTCTCTCGTTACGTCTCTCTCGTACCTTCTGGGCAACACGCTCACGCTCCTGAATGGTAGTGCCATTTCCAGGGCGGGCCATGAGCTTCTTAAGATCGGCGAGGGCGTTCTCAATGAACTCGGCATCCTTGAGACGCAACTCACGGTGAATGACCTCGAGATCCTTGATAGGATTAACCTCACCATCGACGTGGATCACATCAGAGTCCTCGAAGGCACGGCAAACGTGGAAGATGGCATCGACAGCACGCACGTGCGACAAGAAAGCGTTACCGAGACCTTCACCAGCCGAAGCACCCTTAACCAGACCAGCAATATCAATGCACGTCAGCCAGGCAGGGATGCGGTGCGTAGGCTTGTAGAGATCCACCAACCAATCCAGGCGCTCGTCAGGGACGGCAACACGAGCCTCCTCGGGATCTATCCATGTTTAGAGGAAATGTAGGGGAAAAAACAAAGGGGAAAAATATATAAGAAATTGTACTACTCTTCTCAATAGTGAGACAAAAGTTTCTTTCAGGAGGGTAAAGCCCAATAACAAAAGCATACCGATGGTACAGAAGGGGAAGTTCTCAGCAGGGACAGCAGAGTTGGTGATAGCGTTGAAGAAGGTGGACTTGCTGTTATCGAGAGAAAGAGGAATTTGAGGAGCGGCACAAAGAGAGACGTTCAGGTAAGGTCAGCCATTTGAATGAACCCAAAAAATTTTTTTCAATTGAAAATGTATTTTCTTAAAAAAGTTCAATCAGGACATTTTTCACATACCCGACGTTGGGCAGACCGACGACACCAATCTTCAAGTTGTTTCCAGGGCGACCCAGAAGAAGCTTCTCTTCCTGAACTGCTTTCTTAGGAGGCATGATGTGTTCTAATGCTGATGTCCAACGGGTGGTAAGGGGGTGGAGGATGATCAATGATCTGACAATTGACGGTTATGTTGGCTACCATTTGGCAGTCACAATATCCATTAAATAGGCGGACACTCTAGCGGCTTTGCTACCAGGGCTACACGCCTAGGCTACACTAGTCATTTCAGTTACTGAGGTTTCTTGCGCTTGGTTTTGAAGACAATGGCGCTTCCCCTGATCACATTTTCTGCTCACATAACGACCAGGCTCTACTAGACTCTCATGTATGCAAACAATACAGCTGAGTTCCACGGATTACACTTCTACGGCATTGTTGCCTCGTCCATATAGTAGATATGAGGCGTAGTATGCCGCAGTACACCTCTCGAAAAAAAAGACTGGTCTAGATGCCTTTCTTAAACATCTCTTGAAAATAACCCTCGCGATAGTGCGCCAGAATATGCAAGAATGAGACTGACCAAAGTACTTATTGAAGCCTTACGAAAGTTTATTTCAATTACCTTGGAGTCTAAGAAGTTGAGTCAACACTCTTTGATTGGAGAAAGGGGAGGTAAAGACTACAGTTCTCTCATGCACTGTCGAATTTGACACTACAGGCCGAGCACATGCAACGATATTGTATACTCCATGCTATTGTTTGTCACGGTTTGTAAGGAGAGCCACTATGTTATCCACTTCATTACCACTGCACATCTAAAGCCTTGGTGCCAGGTGTTTTAAACTGCAGTGTCAGCCCTTTAATCAATAATAAGCAAGGTCATCATATGGGATTGGAAATGAGCTACGTTCAGGCTCTTCTTCTGAGAAAGACTATTCGAGGAATATCCTAGTTTCTAGCTTCATGACTATGTCCACATCATTAAACTCATCTCTGACGGTATGCTGCCCTTGTGGGTCGGAGAAATGGATCCTGAGCCAATATCCTCTTATGTAACAAGGAGCATCGTCAATTCAATAGTCAAGGTATGCAGCCAATCGACTCCTCCTATAAACAAGATTATGTATTTTATCAACATGTCAAGCTCCTTCATTCTTTCGAGTCTTTGCATACAGTCGAAGAACTGTTACTCATAGAATATACGAAAGGCATATGCTGCACAAGTAGCCTAGAGTTTGGTTACAGCGCTATCGCTTTTCAAGTAGATCTGACGATGTGAGATTTACGATAAGAATACACAACTGATAGATATATTTGTTCCCTATGTTAATGGTTGTGTATTGCAATCACGACTGCCGATGTTGAAATACGTTGAGGATAAGCATCCATGGAGAAAACAAGCTAAGAATATCACAAAGTGATCCAATTCATTTTGTGAGATACAAGACTTTCTGCTATAGTTAGACGTGGGATGGACGCTGTAGCCACAAGTATGGTCAATTCATATCCGATAACTCAGGTGCTCGATGGTCAAAGAACTACATGTACGAGAGAAAGCGTGCACTATGCAAAACTGATATCACGTTCGAAGTTTCGTCCAATTATCAGAGAAGAATAGATAGAAGAGCTTTGAATGGATCCTAGCAGAGGAATATACGTGCTTGGCATAAATATCCTAGCTGAATAGTTCAAAACTCCCGTGTAATGACAGCGACAACTTCACATGATAGCAATATTCTCATAATGGTGAGGTTTGAATTGGGGTCGTGGCAAGCAACAAAATAAACAGAATATACATTCCAAATATTTTCGTAGGATGATGTACCTTGAAAGGTAAGAGATTTTATTAACTGCGGCGCATTTCAGAGACGGCGTCGATGAGTGACCTCCTACAACTGCCCAATATAATCCAAAGGAATGCCCTTTCACCGTCAAGGATCATGACTGGCTTCAAAATTGCTGAGATGGATTATCACCAAAGCAATAAGAAAGAGTACACTGATTACTTGACTGATCACAGTCTAAACATGAATGGGCATCCTGGTTACTAAGAGCCGAATGCCTCGTGAAAGTAACATAGGAGACATAGGGGCTGGAGAGCGAATACGCTGTTTGAACTTATTGTATCCGCTTTGGATGCTATCTCTTAAAAACTAGATAATCATAGTGGAGTGGTATTTCGCAGAGTTGGGGTGTTTGAACTGTAAAAAATAAAAACGATGCGAAGAATAATCAATGGGTATCGCGCTCCGTAGTCTGGCACAAACTTGTAGTCCTTCTTTGGTGTGTCAAAAGGTAGGTCATTGCCTATATTTTCGTGCAAAGCCTTGGGTAATCACCGATCTCGCTGGTGCATACGGCTAGCATCGAGAAGAGTGTACAGGTATTCCATGCATTCTTTTTTTCCATGATATCCGAACGGATCATAGAGAGCATCAACATGTCTTCACTGACTGGGTCCAATAACATAAAGAAATTGTCCTGTATTAGTTACAGAGAATGCGATACTCACACGAAAAATTTGTCACTTATATGGTCAGGCGCTTCATTCTTCAACAGGGTTATTGTTTTTCACTCGCGTTGAATGACAAGAAAGGAAGGCTGCATAGAGGTTGCTGCAGGGTGACGGGTTTGCTTGGAATTACCACTTCTTTTTATCAAATCCTTCTATATCTTCTATCACTCATACAGTCTGAAGATATCTCCGTCGCAGTGACAAAGGTTCCAAGATGAATGGAATAAAGTAGCCCCACATCACTTATCAATATGAACCATCTGTAGTTGTACAAGCTGCGTAGACCAGCATCAATCAACCAATTGATCCTTTCAAGCTATAATTGGCCACGTGGGAGGGGGTAAAGAATGCATAAAATACCGGACACCTCCTACTATTGCACTCCAGACCACTCGCGTACCATATAAAGTTTGTAGCACCTAGTCTTTGATACGAAACGTTGAGGTCTACTACACCTGCCTACTGCAATAACATAACTGGTAGGTGGAACAACCTTAAATGCTCACACTCTGGGACAAAGGATGCCATGTAAGCAAGGTGGTTGATCCCCTTGCTGATTATTTTTCACTATGGTGAGCAAAGGTACCCCCCTCCCAGAAAAACGAGTTTTCTTGGTCACAATACAATGTATATTGGAAACCAAGTTACCCCTTCCTCCGCGATACAAGTATTTGAAAGACACCAGCGTAGGATTCATTTCAATGAAATGTGTGTGGGGAAAAAGTGTGCACAGAAAGGTCGTATTGTTGGGGGGTTTAATCTCTGGAAGTGGCCAAAATAACAAAAGAAAGTGTCCCTTAGACTTCATAGGCTACAAAAAAACATTTGGAAACCAAGAAACACTTCATTTCGAGCGCTCCACAAACAAGACTGCAGTGTGTTTTTTAGTAACCAAGAGCAGCAATCTTCTCCTGGACCGAAGCCAACTCGGAGGCCTTGGCAGCAACAGCCTTGGCGCGGACGTTGGCAATGGCCTTCTTGCGCTCGTAGAAAGCCTTGGACTTGACCTTGCGCTTCTCCTCGAGGTTGGCAACAACATCCTGGTACTTCCAGCCAAACTCGTGCGAGACGCGCTTGATGGTGCAGTACTTGCGGCCGGGCTTGAGCTTGAGGACACGGAGGGCCGAGGGGACAACCATGCGCTTCATGCGGTCATAGGGAGGAGGGACACCCTCGAAGAGCTTGATGCGGTCAAGGGCAGCAGCACCGCGGGCGGTCTTGTGGGGGACCATGCCGCGGATGGCGCGGTAGAAGATGCGCGAGGGAGCACGGAAGTGGAAAGCACCGCGGGCAGGGTTGACGACGCAACGCTTACGGAGGAAAGCGTGGTACTTGACTAGATATCATCATGCGCCAGAAGAATACAAGGATATAGCATGTCAGAACATCAAAAGACTTCAAAGCTTCATAATCATTGTAGGCGGCTCATTTCCATCTTTTCCCCCAATGAACAAAAGGCGAGTTGAAGCGTGGCATTATTGTGAGATGTAGAAGCAAATCGAGTCGATTTTCTGGTGTTGTATGAAGCAGCCAAGACTGTTTTGTAGTGAAGATGCTGTGGAGATGGTGGGCGCTCCAACTGTACAAGCTATCCACAGCAAAAAACCAGCCTTTGCCCGAGGACGTTCACCACAGCTTAACGCTAAAAGGTGTGCTGAATAGTTGCTGTCCAAGCGTTTTGTTGGTTTTTTGACTCCATTTGAAGGCTGCAAAGCACATGTGCAAATCTGACTTTAAATAAGTTGCCGCAATATTGACTGCCGACTAAGAAACTGCTTGCTCCTAAGTGCCTTCTCCTGTTGGCTATGCAAGTGCATGGGATGCATGTGTGTTGAAGAGTCGCCTCTTGCCTCGCTACTCGCAACGCCCTTTTTCGCTTCAAAACTCCCTGCGTCCATGGGTAAAAAGACAGAACTGGTGAGCTTGGCCCTGATATCGAAGAAAACAAAAAACTCTTGGACTTACGCTTGTTGCGGAAGAAGGAGCCAGAGATGTTCAACTCCTCGCAGCGGACAACGACGACGCGCTGACCGGAGAGGGCCTGCTTGGCAACAATGGAGGCAAGGCGACCCAGGAGATGACCTTTACCGTCGATGACAACCACCTGCGATGGATGAACAAAGATCAAAAAAAAGGCGGGGTGAAGAGTTGTGTCGAGTTAGCGCCTGTATGCTTTTCATACTACTCTCTTGTTGATTGCTACGTCTGTTGAAGATCGTCATTGCCCCATAGGTGGTGGAGTCAAGCCAGAGGGTGATGGGTCGAATCCCATGTCCAATGCAGATGTCAAATGCAGGATCAAAGTGCCGACATGATCCCTTCATGATGAAGAAATTGCATTGCCGAGAGACATCCGTAGGAGATGAGTGCTGGTAGAGTGATGATGGTGATTGAATTAGATTCATGCACATTGAGAGTTGGATGCTGCTCTAGCACAAAATGGGCATAAATCCGCCATGAATCATCGTTTCCCGCCTCAAAATCAGACTAGATGGTGGTGTTTCGTTGATGATGGCGAGTGGATGTATATTGTAGGCTTGATCCTGTATGGCTCGACTCCCTTCCTACATCGGCGAAACGACCTCCAACAGGGGTAGCACCGTTGTCCCGTTCCACCAGGTAATCCATACTTTTTCGAATGTAGACATTGCGAGTGCTGGCTTTGAGAGGAAGAACAAACCAAGTCCCGGTCTTCCCTTCGTAAAATAGTCCACTCGCCCTGCCCCAGGGAGATTTTCCTGTTCTCGACACAAGCCACCCACACAAAATTTTTTGTCCTTCCATCCATCAGAACCTGGGCGATGGACTGCTCATATAATATTTCCAATTCCTCTGTCTCTGTAGCGTTCGTAAAGTGTAGTTTGTCCTATGGCCTAGGAAAGCAACCCATTGTTAATACAAGGAACACTAGAGGCATCCCTGTGCTGAGCCCTGTCTCCACCCCTCTCTCCACCTCGCTCTTGTCTCTCTCTCTATCTTTCTCCCCACATTTCTCTCGTCTGTGCCATACTTTCTCTTGCTCTCTCCCCTTCCTTTTTTGCTTTCTACTGTCCAGAGAGTAAAGGTGTAGGATGAACAATATTATATTGACATTCATAACTTTTTTAGATCTACAGCATGGCCAAGGCAGTCGATGCTACGGCCACCACGGCACCGAGCACGACTTGAGAGACGTGGAAGCTGGCAAATGCGCTGTTCGGCTTGGGGAAAGAAGGCAATTGAACCTTGACAGCCGGCGCGTTGGGGTATTTGGCGGGAGGTGACGTGACACTGGCGCTGGCGTCGGCAATCATCACTTGGTGCTTGTACACGATGACCTGGTTCGTCAGCGAGAGAGAATAACCGAACAGGATCTATAATACAACCAACCATTTGTTCATAGAAAACATAAAAAAAAAATAAGAGGAGCGAAGAAGGGAGGGGGGAGTGAGAAGGCGGTACACACTGCGGCTGCCGTGCTCACTTAACACCTTTTGTGTTAAGTGTCCAACATGTGATGTACATTTATACAAAACTCAATAACAACATCCGTTGGAAGACACAGACGCTTCAGCCTGCATGTTCAACACTCTGTCCACCATATTGACAAAACTGGTGTATGAAAGAAAAAGCAAATAGGAGGCAGATGAAACGTACGGTGTAGTTGCTAGCATAGGCATCAGAAGGCACTTGAAGGTCGACGCGTCGAGGATAAAAGTTGTCCTGGCAGATGGCAGAGTTGTCGGCGGGCTTGCAGGGTTCTGAATAGCCCGTGTTGCGATTGTTGTCCAACTGAACCTCAATCGTCTGATTACCCGTCTGACCGAGCCAGCCTAGTGTCCGGACGGTGCCTAGATGATGATGGTGTTGATCAATGGAACATCAAAAGGTGGATGAGTGAGCCATGGCCATTTTCTTTCAGGGTCAATTCTCTTTCAGCTCTACTCCAAAGGGCAGATTCGCTTCTTTGTTGCTGTAGAAAGGGGCAGGTAGGAGGAGGATCCACTCCAAGAATTAGATTAGGTACCACCCTATCCGCTCCTTTGCTTTTTGCAACCCCATTCTCCCCTTTGCAAACACCGAGCTTCTTTGTTTTGCTGTTATTGCTGTTGTTGATTTTACCCGTCATGGCGATCGTAGGCGGTCTTGTTGAGTTGGTGTTGGTGCCGTTGCCACCAGGAGTGGTCAGGGCGCGAGGTGTATAGAAAACATATTCGAGTGGAATCACATCACCCGCCTTGAAGGTCGCATTAAAATCAGGTCCAACAAATGCGAGGTCGCCACCCATTGGTTTCCAGGCGTCGCCAAGGACTGCGCCAGCAAAAGCTGCAAGTAGAGTGATCGATGCTGTGAAGCGCATTGTTTTGCTTCTTAGATTACGTGAAGGGGAAAAACGGGAGAAGGAGGTGTAT
>JAAAIY010000017.1:56323-155673 GCA_016098105.1 Actinomortierella wolfii
ATTAGTTGATCCATGTCTCAATTTTGGCCGAACAGGGTTCAACGATGGCAATCTGTGGAGACTCAACCAACTCTACATGTTGGGCCACTGTGCGTGCTGCTTCATGCTCCACCAGCTGAGCTCCAACATGACCATCCTCGGACGCCAGACAATGGCCGACCTTTACCATCATTTCGTCCATTGAAGGCAAAATGTCACTATGGTGTCTCAAGGCTGCCTCCAGCTGCGACTGCTCGGATTCATATGTATGAATCGACATGTTACAGCAGCCATTATCATCACCATCACAACCACCATTGCTGGAATGGTAGCTTCTCGAGCTCTTTTTAGTACTGATGGATGACAAGCTGCGAATGCTGCAAAGTGACATTGCTGCCACACTTGAATTCCTCGTCATGACAACTGGACGTTGGGGGAGTCGTCCCTTCTCAGCCGAGGGTGAGAGGGGGGTCACAGCAGGCCGAGGAGGTGGGGGAAGAAGAGAGATATTCTCCATTGCCGATGCAGGAGGTACTGTTGTCTTTGAGTCCGCTGTTGATGATGTGGCGACATGTAAGCGGGATTTCTGGCGGAGGTGGAGCTGAGAAAGGGTAGAGCTTTCCTTATCCTCCATTGTCGCCAACAAAAGTGATGACGATGGCTGGTTTCGCTGATAATGAGCAGCCAGTTCTTTGAAGCCCTGGCTGCGATGAGTTGTGGGCACAATGGCATCGCTATCTTTGGCAACAGTTATTTCTGTGGATCCCGCAGGGGCCTCCAAGCCATGGCGTCTGTGCAGGGACGTTGGGGAGGCTAATGTTAGCGAAGGTGGGCGTGTGACTGGGAACCCTGCCCTTGGGTGAGAGTCAGGTCCCTCCACGACCACCATGGTAGCATTTTTCGATTGCCGCCGTTCTTGGGTACTTGTACAGGTCGCTGGATCATGCTTGTTTTCCATCGAAGTGGCATTCATTGGAGTTGTTGATGAACATGGCCGTGTTGAAAGAGGAGCTGCGGTGGTTGTTGTTGGAGTTTGGATCAGGGTATCAGAGGAGAGGTGGATGTCAAGAACTAATGCAGGTGACTGGCGCCTGAGTCGTCGCACATGACTTGGCATTGACTTGCTGCGGTGCAAAAGGCTTTTAGAGATTGCTGATTGAGAGTGGGAAGCAGGCGAAGGTGAAGGGACAGGACCTGATCTCCGGTACAGTTTTGACGAGTATGGCTTTAGGGAATTGGTCGAGACGAGGCTGTAGAGTGACTGTTGGCTACTGTTTCTGCTGTTGGTGTTGCTATGGCAAGTGGCACTGTTACTTCCAAGAACAGTTGCCCGACGGCGCAAAGTGACAGAATCCTTTGCAGGAAATTGGAGAAGATATCGAAGAGAGAATGTTGAATTGCGGGAGTGACGCTTGTGGGCGGCCTCTGAGGATTGATGGAAATGGGGATACTGGTGCTGGGGCAAGGTAGGCGTTGCAGGGCCTTGCGACCGCGGGCAATGTGTAGGAATGTATAACTGGTGACCAATGGACAGCCGGCGACCATTGGAGTGGGAGAAGGATGGGGATGGGAGAGCGTCATCTTCATCCGACGAGGATGTGGAGGCGTAGGAAGTTCTTCGCCGGGCTTTGGACGACTTGTGGAGGCCCAAGATCTTAGCGGCTGCACGCAGGTAGACCTTTGGCTGTGGCATTCGAGTTGATGTTATAAGATTAAGGTGAGGGTCAGTGGAGGAGGAGGTGTCAGTTAAAAGTCAGGAAGAAAACGTAAAAAGATGGAAGGAGGAAAGAAAAAGGTGAAAAAGGATCAAAAGTAGCTAAGGCACCGAGTATACATATATAAAAGTAAGTATGAGGGGAGAAGGACCCATTCTTCGGAACAGGTGCACCACTCAAGGCGGCAGGTGTGGTAAATTTGGGTTTCTTTACTTCAAAAGTACTGTTGAACTCCCCTTCCATTCAGTCACACCCCTGACTCAGTATTCATGGAAAGAAATGCAGGGACTCTTTTTGGGAGACATTTGTCCCAAATAGGATCCCTCTGCCGTTGCCAAGTTTTTTGAAAGAGCGACCAAAAAAAAATTTGGCGGGGAGAGAAGGGGCGGTAGTGGAGAGGGAGGGAAACAAAGGAGGAGATTTAAGATTCAAATCGTTTCTTGCTAAACTTTCTTTTTTTAATGTTCGCTGGCTTTTCTTCTTTTATTTTTTTTTCTTATATTTGAAAAATAGGACGAGTCAGGGTCAAACTTGACTGGTTGAGTAGACGGGATATGTAAAAGAGGAAAGACCTTACAAGTTGCCGAGAATCTCTGCGTGGTACCATTCAGCGTTCTGGACGAGGGTGTACGAGTCGGGAAAGCAGCTGTAGGCACTTGGGAAAAAAATTAAAAGGGCAGTTGGTTGGTTTGAGTTGTGGGGTGTTGATGAAGTGTATGTTAAAAAGAGTACAGTGCTTTATACGTTACCTTCTTCAATTGTGGAGTCAAACAAAGTCGCTGTCGTTTGTGAAGCTGTTTTTCTATGGTTGCCTGACGACGGGTTAGAGGTATAAGTGCGTGCAGCCTAAATTGTAATACCTAGGATTGTATGCGATAGTCCAGATCGTCGCACCATCAGTGGTCTAATTAGTGGTTGTGATCAATGCGATCAATGCAAAATAACAAGGGCATCTGTATGGATGCGGGATAGAACCACCAAGACACATTCCCTCGTGCACCTCATGTTTAATGATCCATCAGTCAGCCATTGAATAAAAAGGGGGAGGGAAGAGGATCCAGCTATTTTTTTCTTCTTCTCGTCTCTTGTTTTTCACATCAATACCCTTTCATATCACATTTCCCACGTTCTCTCTGTCTCAACTTTGCCCGAGATTTGAGCCAACAATGGCGACTCCGTCACTCGTTCACAGCAAACAATATCCTCGGATCTATCTTGTTCGCCACGGTACAACCGAGTGGAGCCAGAATGGGCGTCATACTGGAAGAACGGATATTCCCTTGTTGCCGAGCGGCGTTGAACAAGCCAGGCTGTTGTCTGAAAGGTAAAAAATTGAACGAAAAAACAAAGTAATGATGGAAGAATCGAGTGGAGAGATAGTCAGGCGCACATGGCCTCACATAGAAAGAGTTTGTGCAATTGGATATCACCCCGCCATTCTCACTTTCCAACTCAAAATGTATACAAGTTAAAAACTAAAAATCATGGTCTTCGATGTTCTGTACATGCCCAAAATTAGGATCTTCGAGAATCCATGTCAGGATATGGTGCACATCGACAATATCAGCCTTGTCCTCGTCTCACCCCTACAACGGGCGTATCAGACCTATGAGCAGCTTCTCATTGGTGGCTGTCGGGCGTGCGACGTCATCAATCGGGTAAAGACTCCCGGTGGTACCGATAGTGACGGCCACGACCCCCAACAGGGTGGCGAGAAGCCATTATTTTTGCGTACACAGGCTCGTAAATGCGATTTATTGATGGAATGGGACTATGGTGACTATGAGGGAGTCACCACTAAGGAAATTCTCAAGACCCGACCGGACTGGTCACTCTTCCTCCATGGAGTTCCTAACGGGGAGACGGTCGACCAAGTCTCTGAGCGCTGCGACGAAGTCATCTCTTTTATTCACAATTACCAACGTGGTGTTGGGTACGATGGTAAGCCTACGCGGAAATTGGTCATGCCCGCCGCCTTTTGTCGTCTCGCAGCAGGCCCCAAGGCAGAGGCAGCTCACAAGACCCAACAATCCATGGACGATGATTTACCACTGGAAGATCTTGGTGAATGCGAAGTGGAGATCCCAGAGGATGAGACGAAGCGTGATGTCTTAATAGTCGCTCATTCGCATCTCCTGCGTGTCCTGGCAGCAAGGTGGACGCGGCTTCCTGGAGTTATGGGGCAAAACTTTGTGCTCGACACAGCATCAATTTCTGTTCTTGGATATGAACATAACAAGGAGGAACGGGTGGTCAAGGTGTGGAATCAGACCAACCATCTGTGGAGGGACAGAAAGCGTATTGGATAGTTTACAAGCAGCATATTCACTGCAATAGTAAATGCAACAGAACCATAGCATGCAGGTGCATCGCTCTGCATCAACAGACTTTTTTTTATGTTTTACTGCTAAACAGTGGCCCATGCACATGCACAGATGGAACATCCTTCCCTCCTCTGTATGCTATACACGTTGTCAATGTTATGCTCAACCTTCTCTCGCCTTTTATTATAGCTTAGTCGCTGTCCATGTACTGCACTCATAGACATATTTGAGCATTCCATGAGGGTTCGCCATATAGGTACTCTTGGCCATGCCTTGGGTCTCGATCCTAAATCTAAGCTCGCGTGCAAGTTCAAGCACCTCCTCTAAACTCAGCTCGATCGAAATTTCTCCTGGCGTATTTTCAAAGTGCCAGAGGAGAGGGCCTGGGCAGCATGGAAAAAAAAAGTTGTAAGGAGGTTGTCAGAATAATGAGAGCCATAGGTGGAGAACATGAAAGAACTTTTACGCCACATGAAAAAGAAAGAAAAAAGTCAAAGGTCCCCGATCATAGAACGAACCACAAGCCAACTGAGCCTGAAGCTTGTATTTTTAACATGCCGTAGCATAGAGAGGATGACAAGAACTTTTGATCAACAAAAATGCTCCATGTAGCATTGGGGGGCTGTCATCTTGCCCTACATGTTGGTATTCATTGTTTTTTTCACAGCATTCCTGAGACGAAGAAAACTTCGACCAGAGGGTAAATCAGTCTGTGGAGGGGTGTTTTTCCACCGAATATAGAATTCCAACACACAATGTCTTAAACCCTCTCGCTGGAAATAAACCCGACCGTATACTTGATCCCACTTTTAAATGTGGAGTTTGAATATAGCTGGATTTAACGTTCCCATTCAACCAATTTACCCCTTTTCCCTTAAGCCGAAAAGTAGATTTTTTCTTTTTGTAGTCAACAAGTCTCCTACGTGGGCAAGGTTAAGATTAAGCCTGGGGCCCCACTATATACCAGCTCAAGTTGCAGTCACTTGCAAGGTAGTGGAGACTCTTGCAACGTGTTTAGCCAGTCTTGAGTATCTTGCCTCGATTGAACAAAGAACAAAAAAAAAAAAGACAATGTGAACAGAAAAAAAAATTGTAGGACTTACCAGCGTTGATCCAGATGCCGCCCTTCTTGAGGACTTTATGAATTGTTTGAAGGTAGTCAACAATGTTCTTGGCCGTATCGATGAAGAAGCATGTCACAATTGCATCAAATTTCTCTACATTATTGTTACGCATGTTATGTATCGCGATAATAATGGAATCACCAATCGTTAGAAGAATTCCTTTGAGATGTAACAATTTGCACATCCAAGCATCTACTACACAACAATTCCTCTTTGCTCCCCATCTGTAGTTGTTACCATGATTCTCAGGTTCGTTGTACACTTCGACGAAATCACCAGCAACCATTGAAAAATCAACATTCTTTGGCAGCGTGTTGGGATTGACGTCGGGAATCTGAACGCTAGTCATAACATCCTCGGGTTTGACAATATTGGAGAAGGTATGAATAAAAGGATAGACAGTGTACTGTTTGGTTGTCGTCGTCTTGTTTAGGATGAAATTTGAGGCCAGAAGCATGTAGTAGGAGAACTCGTTTCCTTGGCAACTGTATCCAGCATTGGCAATGTCAAATGCCAAACGGCCGAGACCAGAGCCAGGCACGAGAACATGTAGTTGGTGTCGATGCTCGGGGCTGACGTGTTGGAAGCGATGATCGAGTTCCTTAAGGATCGGGTGGTAGATCGCTGCACGTTCTTCAAGCCCTTCCTCTGACCAGTCCCGTACAAACTGTTTGATGGTTCCTTGTACCTTCTCCATGTCCTGTTCCCGCACGCGAAGAGCTGCTGCATTTTTGACTCGATCGTCTCCATTAAGCTACAAGAGTAAACATTAGAAATATGGTGAGAGACGATTAGCACCATTAGATTTGGGCAAAGGATATAGAATTCACTCCACCTCGCCTATTTTTCATCCTTGCCTACGCCTACTGTTCACACCAGACTGTTCTCATTACCGTCGTTGGCTTGTCCTCATTGACAAAAATTTGTTGGTCCTCGCAAATGATCTTGATGATTTCGTAGTTGGCCTCAATTGCGCGATCAATCTCATCTAACCGTGCCAGGTACCTTGGCAGCATTCTACGTCGTTCATCAAGTTATCACAACAGAACATAATAGTATTGGCAATAATAATAATAAAAAAGAAGAGTTTAGTAAAGCATTACACACGAGACCACCGTGCAGCCTTCAATCAACCCTGGGCCTCTCTTCTTGTGATCTTCTTACTTTTGTTGATACGCTGGGATCTTGAAGAAATCCGTGCGGCGCCGATGGTTCGCGTACATGGCGCTGTTCTTGTATTGCGAAAACGCCTTGATGATCTTGTGAAAGTGCAGTACTTCTTCATGCACATCATCGTCTGCCTTTAGGCCCAGTTGTTCTCGGATCTGCTCGTCTTGGTCCTCGCTTTCATAGTCTCCTAGAGGAGCACGGTGGCTCTCGTGGTCATGCGAATGGCCATGTGCATGTGAATGACCTCCTCCATGGCTGTGCGAGTGGTCATGACCATCGGCATGGTCATGCGAATGATAGTACATGCTCTCCGCAGCACTGATGCCTGGTCGTAGTCGCGAGCCCTGATCCATTTTGTTATGTGTGAGTATGCGTCTTGTTGTTCTGGAGAAGGTGGAGTATATGAAAAAGGGAATAGTCAAAAATTGGTGGCGAAACTACTCCTTTATTTATAAACACAAACGTTAGACTGATGCTATTGCAAATGATTCTTGGACCGTGCATACAAGTAAGAAGCCATGTGCGTTGTAATCCCATTGAGATAGAATGGATGACGCGTCGGAAACTAGTCTTGTAAATACACAAAACCTTTGGTCAAAAACGCATTCTTCAGCATAGCACTCTTTGGTTACATACAGTCAATTAAAAAAAAAAAAGATACACGTGGTGGTATTCTGCAGACAGTATGAAGGAAAAAACTCAATGCAATTCTTGATGGAGAACAGTTCACAGTGAGGCCTACAATGAGTTGGTTGATGGGCCATAAATAAACTATTATCAGCAGCTGATCAACCCAAACTCCTTTCTTGCTGTTCCTGACAAGTTCTTAAGCATAAAAAGGGGACCAGGTAATTTTATAGCTCATCAGCATTCGTCAGTCCGTATCAGCGTCAGTGTTTTGTATCGGCTGAAACGCCTGGACCTTGTTTTCTTTTTCATCACCAAGAGACCAAGAGGATCAAGCTTCAGAATTGGAGAAATCGGGCAATATCCAGCATTTGGTGGACAAACTGTTTACTAGTGTATACTCTACATTAGATTTCTTTTTCTATATTAGACGCCGTCTGTGTTAATGAGCTTGAGCATCATGTCAATTACAGGGTTATCAGAGACATTGAGATCTGGGTTGGAAATCTTGGCTTGGAGCAGGGCATCGAGGAGCTTTTTAAGCTGGTTGACAAGCACACCAATTCTGGCAAATGCTCGGAGTCGAATGAAGCCATCTTTGCCAACCTCCAAGCCGCGTCCTAAATGATCCACCTTGACCTGGCCACCAAACAAAAGAAGGCCATACATCGATATCATGGTTGCATCATGGATAAACACCTTGGTTGTCTCCAGTTTTGAAAAGTACACCAAGAACGGAACAGGGAACTGGTTTGTCTGGAAGAGAATCGAGCTCGGATGCAAAAACACACGTCCATCCTCCTTGGTAAACATGCGAATCTCCTTCACCACCGTCTCGCGCTCCACAGTGCCGCCAATCATCTTGTCGAATTTGGCCTCTGGCATCTTGACCTTGATCACATTGGGATACAAGCCCGACAATATCACAGCCTTGACTAGAGTCATGTTGTCTGAATTCACATTATCTTGCTCGACAGAACAACGCTCTGATCGCCGCTTGGATTTCGCGCCGGTCGCTTTCGTGGCAAATCCAATATCCTCCAACACTTCAAGGTACTGCGCCTTGAGGTTTTGGATCTCATACAACGTGTTGGACGACAAAAAGTTTTCTTCACAAAACTGCTTGAGTCCCGAGCGCGTCTCGCCACTTTCTTTGAGTTGTTCCCAGGTGCTGTATGCCTTCCATGCTGTCAACAGATCAGACTTGGCTGTCGCAAACTGGAGCTTCTTTTGCTGCGCTTCCTCACGTTTGTCCATTGGCGAAACAAAAGGACTCTTGACGGACATACAGGATGCCACCACCAAGACAGGTTCCAGGCATCGGAAAATGGAGCCAAAAATGAGCATCTTGGCCACACGCAGATCGGCAGGAATGTCGGCCATATGTCGTCCCAATGGTGTCAGCTCTCCTGTGGTGCCATCAAGTGCCCCCAGATCCTCAAGGGTTTTCAAGGCCACTTGAATAGCCTTTGTTGATGGTGGGGTCAGAGCCTTGGACAAGAATTGCTCGACATCCTTCTCGCCCATGGCCTTGACCGACAGACAGAGCTGTTCTAGTGGAATGCGCAAGATCTCGGGGTCCTGTTGAGGTGCCAGCTTGTCTGATTGTTTCTTCGAAAACAGCTTGTAAACAATACCGGGTCTCGTACGACCGGCACGACCCTTGCGCTGTCGTGTCGAAGCAAACGAAGTCCATGTCTCTACAAGCTTGGTCATGTTGTTGGACATTTGTGTCTCCTTGACTCGACCAGAATCAATAACATAGACAACGCCATCACTAGATTAAAAAGAAGAGGATGAGAAGAGCCACATGTATGGGCAAAAGTTAGAAAGAGAAACGAAAGGATTTGTATCTGTCCGACAGTTTTGTAGAATGTTGAGGTTAGCAGGTTTCTGAGCAGGGGTACGCTATTAAGAAATGACTTACATTGTGATGGATGTTTCGGCAACATTGGTGGCCACCACGATCTTGCGGACACCTTTGCGGACAGGGGCAAAGACGGCGCTCTGCTCCTTGGGTGTGAGGGCTGCGTGCAAGGGCATGATGTCGAGTTGTTGTGTTACCGTTCGCGATAGCTGTGTCAGAGTTTCTATACACTTCTTAATCTCCATTACACCTGGAAGGAAAATCAAGATGGCGCCATCGACACTGCCGGCAGGCTCCTTGCGCTTGAGAATATCAGCCACAGAAGCCGCAATTAGGTCGTAGTCGATCGCGCCAGCGTATGCTTCCATGGTCTTTATCTTTTGGATGGCCGCATCGTCCAAGCCTTGCTCCTTATATTCTGCCACTGTCCGCTCCCATTCCTCTTCCATGGCCTCCGTAAACTTGATGCGCCTGCCACCTAAGGAACCAAAGTTGGGGCTGTGGCCTGTACGAGCAATAATATGTTCCATGTACAACTCCTCAACAGGGTGTGTGAAGCCAGGAATCTCATACACAGGGCATCCATCAAAATAGCCAGAGAAAAACTCGCTGTTGATGGTGGCCGACATGAGAATCAACTTGAGGTCATTGCGCTTCTTCAGCAAGTCACGGAGGATGATGAGCAAAAAGTCCGAATCGACTGAACGTTCGTGAACTTCATCGACCATGACATGCGTTACTCCTTGAAGCATTGGATCCGAGTGCAAACGGCGGAGCAAAACACCAGTTGTGCAAAACATGAGCTTGGTCTTGCGACTCGACTTGGTCTCGCCACGGATCGAGTAACCGACCTGGTCACCGATCGATGTGTTCCTCTCGACAGCCACACGTTCGGCTACACCAATGGCAGCAATACGGCGAGGTTGCGTACAAATGATGTTGGCATACTCGCCAATGCTCGATTGGATCCAGTCATCGAGGATAAACTGGGGTACTTGGGTCGTTTTACCGCATCCCGTTTCACCACAAACAATGACTACACGATTATCCCGAACGGCCTTCACCAACTGTTCCTTAAACGACCATGCAGGCAGTTTTTCGCGGTTCATCAACATGGCCTGGAAGGAGACATCCTTCTCCTTCATCGCGTTGTATTCCTTGAGCATCTCAACTGAGGCGGGGCTGTTAGGCTTGATGTTCAGTTTACGATGTGCCTTGGCTCCTCCATTCGGACGACCACGAGCGGCATCGGGGGTACTTCCCTTCTTCACAGAGAGCTTAGATTGCAGCGACTGGATTAATGATTCTTCTTCAGTCTCTTCGGCAATTGCATCTTGGTTCTCTCCCTCCTGTGACACGTCAACAGCAATCAATCCTTCTGTGAGTTGAACCAAACTTGGCGGGTTGTCAAGGATATCTCGAATGTTCTCCTGGATCCATTCAACCACATCATAAATGATGGGGCCACCCATGGCTGTTGCAAGGGCACGATAAGCTTGCTGCATTGTCTTTTGGATGATACTCAGGCGCAAGTACGAAGGCATTGTTGGCTCGTTGATAATAAACAGAGGAGGTTGCTGATATGGGTAGGTCGAAGTCTCGGGGATGCGAATTTCAAGTTCGATGGTCGATCCTGTGTTTTTGCTCGTTCCTGGATGGTTGGTCGTCAACTGGATCTTACAGCAATTGTCGCTTTCCTTCTTGAACCGATCGTCGTAGATACTCTCAAGAGCAAGCATCTCATCATCACGGAACTCCTTGGTCAACTCCTCTGACTCGGGCTGGATCTCTGGATCCGGAACCATGTCCTCTGGTACTTTACCCTTAGGGAATGCCAGACGTCGGAACAATTCTTCCATGGCCTTGTCCTCGTCTGCACCCATGAGATCATAAATGTGTCCACAAACGCTGCTGGTGAATCCGATGGCCGAAAGACGCTTGATAGCATACTCGCGCTTGATCGATGCAGAATTGTGGGCAACCGTCGTGATCGTTGGGTTGTAATTGGACTGCAGGAAGCTTGGAGGCAAGTCATCTTCAGGAACGTGTAAACAGAGCCAGTCCAGTGCCGAAGCCTGATCGTTACAGTACTGGAGAGCTTCGGCAACGTGACGATCGCGGAAACCCATGCGGACCAAAGCCTTTGACAATTGCATGTTGTACATTGGCTCTCCTGACGCCCCATACTCTTCAATGTACTAAAAAAAGGTGTCAAAGGAAACAAAAAAAAAGCAGATCAGCGATTTGTTACACGAAAGCACATGTCCCTCTTTTCGACGAACAATGTGAGAGTCGCATACCGTCTGATAAAGCTCTCCCGCCATTTGCTTTTTGACAACATCCTCTACTTCAGAACGGAGTTCCTGATTCATGTGGACCATGGGAAGTTTCTCCCAGTCTTTCTTCTTTTGCTCCGCCAATGCCTCCGGATCGAGAATGGATTTGCTTGCATAGGCACTAGGCGTGGAAGGTCGACTCGAATCCGAGCTTTCTGCAGAAGCGCCAGCTTTCTTTGCTGCAAGCTCACGGGCCTTTTGATGTTGTTCGAGCTCCTTACGCTGAGCCTCTTGTTGCAGCTGCATTTTTTGAGCATTGCTCATAAATGGATCTTCCACATAGAGGTGCATACCCTGAACGCCAGCCTTTGCCTTCTCGTCGTCCAGTTTTGACCAGTAATCACGCGGGCCTGGAGGCAGGATCATGATCATATTCTTATGGCTGTTGACACGGTGAAGCGCATATGTGGCACCATAATGGCGTGCCTCGGCTGCTGTAGGCTTGTAAATATCCACGGGAACAAATGAACAGGTTTCGATCTGGCCGGTCTTCTTATTGCGCTTGCCCAATGTGATTGTGCAGATGAATCCACGCTGCGTTTTTTTCTATTGCCCAACAAATCCCATGTAAAACAGCGTTATTATCAAAGGTAAACTAGAAGAGTGTGGAAATACTGGATTGATCCTGCTCGTTTTTTTATCCTTCCTTCCTTGTGTAAGCTTACTGGATCAAAGACAGGTTTCTCCCATCCATTCTTTTGGCAGTGCTCGTGAAGAAGCGATGAAGGTGTCTTGCCAGTCCATCCTGGAAATATTGTCTGTCTAGTTGGCTCGGTAGTTGTACTATCGTTGCTCTTATCATTGGGGTTACCCTTCTTACCACCAGCACCCTTGCCACCAGATTTAGCGCTGGCCTTTGGCCCAGACGCTGGTTCAGAAGCAGGACTCTTCCCTAGTGGCCCATAAAGCGGGATGAATGAGAGCAGTTCAGCAAATCATGCCTGAATCTAAACATGGAATACATGGAATCAATTGACAGACAGCGCTAATGAGAGCAAGTGAGTCGGTACCTTTTTTTAATGACTTTGACATGCGGCTATGGGAGTTGGGGGAGAATACCAGGTTAACTTTGCTGCCTGGAGAAAGGGGGTAATGTCCGAAAAATTGGTTCTCTCTAAGTTTTGCGATGGTTTCCAATTCCGATACGTTAATGGAGTGATTGGAGTTCCTACGCCACCATGGGGCCACATTAGCTAGAGAATATCCCCTTATCAAGTGTGAGTCCCTCTTTCTCCCTTGATACTCTTCCTGGCACTCGGGGCTCTCAGAGCACACCAGTGCTGACAGGTAGAGACTTTGATCTGCTGAAAGGTGTTTCGTTGTTTCAACATTTTTGTACTGCGGCTGCATCCATTGTGACCGCGAACGAACGGTACAAGTTCGATGGATCTGTTGAAACTGTTCAAGATGGACTTGTTTACGCTCAAAGCTCGCAGGTAACTGTTGGTGGCAACAGTGGCGTTATTTTTTATTATATTATTTTGGAAAGCTTTACTGCTGCTTTGATTTCGACCAAGTGGGGGTCCCCCGTTGCCCTTTTGGACTGGTGGTTTGAAAAAAAAAGAAAACGATAACAAGGCCTTGCCAATCGCTTGACTTACAGAGTCTTTATGCGAGAGCGAACTCGAGAATACGAGCCCCCATTTTGTCGTTGTCAAGGGGATTATCATTTACCTTGATCGACTCCTCAGAGAGCTCCTGAGAGAAAATGCCGCTGGCAGTACGAGCCTTGATAAACTCGAGCATCACAGGCGCCGTGAACTCTGGATGACCCTGCAAAGTGACAATTTTCCTATCTTTGGAGATCATCGACTGGTTGGTGGTATGGATAGTGGTTGCCAACAATGAAAAGCCCTCTGGGACAGTATGCACAATGTCCTGGTGAAGTTCTTGGATTCTCTATTGAAAGTATACAAATATATCACTTGATCAGTTGGCGAGAACAGGAATTGAGTACTGCAGTGATAGTCAAAGAGATCCGTGACCCGTCCTTCTCCTTTTTTTTGAACGGCATGAACCACATTTCTGGATTAATAGTGAGTGCATAGAATAAATGTAATGGGCAGATCTGATCATCTTACCAAAGTTTGGCCGCCCCAGAACTCTTGTCCTTCCTTTGTCAGTTCTGTTTGTGTCCATCCAAGCTGGGTGTTTGGGATTGGTAACGACGCAGAAATGGAAAGACAAGTTAATATAATGTGATTGAAAAACTACACCATGAAAGAGAGTGATGTAATGATAATGGTTCATATCCCAGAACCTACCTCCCATCCTTTCGGGTTCTTGCCGACAGGAGCATTGAAGGCACGACCAATGATCTGGTGACCAAAGCAAATACCAGCAATCTTGGGGCCCGAAGGATCAGTGGCAATAGTGCGAGTGTACTCGACCAGCTTGTTGATCCATGGAATATCATCGTACGCATTCGAGGCTGAGAGCAAGACGTAATAGAGACTTCATTGTCAGTCATTACATCCTTTTTTTTCTTTGTTGGTCAACCTTTGAGCGAGCATAACATATTCTTTGTGACTTACCACTGCCAGAAATGAGGATGGCATCGAAATCTTGGATACGTTCAGGGTAGATACCTTCCCGGACATCATAGCCTTTCAATTCCAGTGTAGCTTCACTGCCGATTTTTCCTTCCCTCTTAAGGCGATCCAGCCCCCTCAACATTAGATTCCTAAACAGGGCTGGATAGTCACCATGGGGCTCCAGCACGGTCGGGATAGGAGTGCCGCACACTAGCAGTGCGATCTTGATGTGCTTTGTAGGCAGTGTGGCAGTAATGGGAAGGGTATTAGTCATGGTGAAGGTTGAAGAATGAGTGAATGAATGTACATTAGGTTGTCTTTATGTTTCGCCACCTGACCTACGAAACGCCTGCGAACGCCTACCTCCCCTTTCCTTCAGAACGGCGGAATCGTTTGTAAGCAGAAAATATGGCGTCCATATTGAGGAAAGAGCTACATGAGATTCTAATGTCGCGTCGACAGAATCTTTGTCATTCTAAAAAAAAATAATGCGTGATGACACGGTGCTTTGGTAAATGTCCATGTAGGAAGCGTGTATGAAAAGGAGGGAGGGGAGCGAAGCAGAGGATTAGGGTCACCGTGCCCCCCCTGGACCAAGGTGTTGAGCGAGTCATTGGTTTTGCCCGTTCGTTACCTTCCTCTGTGGGATATCTGGCATAGATAGGAAGACATCCATAGGCGCCCAACAGGTCTAAAGACCGTGATGGCACCCAAGAGTCCTGCTGTCGGTTCGTGCTCGACGTAAAAATGTGGAGGGTGTAAGAAGAGGAGCACGACTTCTTTGGATTATGGAATCACCCAGCCGCGGCACTTTTGTATTGTAGGCTCACATATTCTATGAGCACTTGTCATTTATCAGCTAATGATGCACCGCTTCTAGCACACACCATACAATTGTGCACTGCAGATTTACTCGAAACAAACGCGATTCTTGGGTCCACCAGCCAACCTCCTTGATCCATGTTAGTGACTCTGAGCCGAATAATCATCATTCATGACCCTCCAGGAAATGATTATGGGTGAACAGAAAGCATGAAAGAAAGGAGATATTCGGAGTAAGAGAAGCGCTAGGACTTTGATTGCCAATAAGTAGGCGTTTGCAAACGGGCAATATGCAGGTCTAGTGGAGTGAGATTTTGGTAGACGAGCTGACGAGCGACGGTGTGGGTGGCTCGTCCATTGTTAGTGGCGTATGTCTCACCATCATCCTCCCTTATCTTTATACGCCTTTTTTTTCTCTTATTTTTTTCTTTGCCTGCCTTCAAAACACGCACGCACCCACACGCACCCACATACACCCGCACTCACACGCTTTTCTTCTCATGAAACAGGTCCCAACATCAATGACGAGACATTTTGGGGCAGTGGCCTCTTCCATCCTGCTTTCCTTACTAGTATATAGCTCCTTAGCGGCACCTCTTGTCACTCCTCCTCAAAGCTCGGTCGCCAATCACGCTGTTATTATTGGTACCTTTCCATGTGTACAATACACATGACTTTAGCAGTTGCTACCTTTGACAAAGCAATCCGTTCTAGCTGCTTATAAGTCTTGTCCGCCTCTTTTTTTCACACGTCATCAGGCCTAGATGGTGTCGGTCTGGACCAGATGCTCACCCATCTAGATAAAGGTTTACTTCCAAACCTTGCACGGTTAAAACGCGAGGGAGCCTTTAAAGAAGGTGTGCGTTCGGTCAACCCGACCGATTCACTTCCAAACTGGATGGCGGCCTTGTCAGCTGGACCTGTGGAATTTACGGGCGTGCGCACCAATGACTGGGGTCGAGAGATCAACAACGCTCTGACATCCGTTGAAGGACCATGTGGCTATTTTCCCACCATCTTTCAGGTCGTAGCATCACTGGAGGCCAAGAAACAGCAACAACAACACCCAACGCAGGCAACAATGCCCGACATGGGAGCGTGGTTTTTCTGGGAAAAGTTTAATGAGATTCTTCGGCCCAAGGCTTACTTCCAGGCGCTTGTCCACGTTGAACATTCGCGTGATCAACCAGCTGTCGACCAGGCCATCGCCTACTGGCGCTTACATCGTCCACGACTCAGCTTTGTTTATCTGGGTGAGGTCGATAGTGCAGGTCATGGATATGGTTATGGCGAGGAATTCACTAATGCTCTTATCGAAGCTGACCGCCGTATTGGCCAGATACTGCAGGGTCTTGACGAGGCGCACATGCTCCCCAACACGACTGTGGCTGTTGTTACCGACCATGGACGATTAGCCGATGGTCATGGTAAGAGGTCCAACCCCAGGCATATTTTTTTATTTCTTCCGAGAAACAAATACAAATGGAAGGAGCATAGGGGTGCGAATTACTGTAAGCTCCAATAGGAACTCACATGCATGGGCATGTGTTCCCTTTTCTCCTTTTGCCAAATCCGTTTGGGGCACATACCCTGTTTCTGATACACGTTTTTCCTTCTCTTCGCCCCGTCCTTTCTCTAGGTCATGGAGGTACATCTAATCTTGAATCCAACACACACCTGTTTCTATGGGGACCTTCGACCGTTCGGCGTGGGCACAACATCACGGGTGCTGTCTCAATCCTCGACACATCGCCCACCATCTTGGCCGCTCTTGGCCTAGGTCCTGGTCCTACCCAGTGGCGAGGCATCCCTCTGCTCGACGCCTTTCTTCCAGAGACTGAAGCATGGCAGGCGGCACTAGCAGCAACATCACCATCACCATCAACATCAAAAGGAGACGGTGATGATGACGATCAGCACGAGCCTCCGCAATGGAGCTATATTGAAGTCCTGCCAGATGCTGATGACCCTTGCCAAAAACGACTTGAGCAAGGCGCACTTTTGCCAGAGCCTAAATCGATTCCAGAAAAAGTGCTTCAGTTCTTACTCGCCCATTTCGATACTGTGTACGTGCGTGGTGTTCTTTCGGGTATTCTGTTCACACTGATCCTTGGCGCATGCTTCACTGGCGCCCTTTGTGGCCGTGGATGTTACCACAAGTACATTCGTCGACGACAGGGGTGGAAGTCAGTTCCCGACACTCTAACCAGCTCCAACACGGATGCCAATTCTCTCCCCAATTGAGGAAAAAGTAGCTCACATTTGGCTTTCGTTAGAAAGTTTGAAAAACGAATAACACAATAAGAAATCTTCAAAGCAGACAATATCAAATGGGTGTGGACAAATGTTCTAGGTTTTATGTATTGTCCAAATAATTTTCTTTCGTGAAAAATGAACAATTTTTTTTCTCTTTCAATCAACCATGATAGCAAAGTGATGGAAAAATGGGTCATTCACCATGCAATAAGAGTTGGTGAAAAAGGAGGATGAGGACGGGAAGCTAAACTAGGGGGAGATACCCAAGAGTTGAGTTTTGAGCGTTGACAAAAGATGGAGGAAAGAAAAAAAAAGTGTAGAGATTATCATGGCTTTTTTTTAGTGATCCTTCATGTCATCGTCTTGGTGCTCCTGTGACCGACTATGGTCATCACTGTTCTCAACACCGTGATCATCCTTTCTCCGTTCCTCTTGATCGGAGCCCTCTTCGCCTCCACCGTTTGGACGACGATCATGATGTTGCTGCTGCTCATCGTCTTCGTCATGTTCATTCTCGTCTTCAGAATCTTCCAGGGGATCCTTCACATGTAGCCAAGGGTGCTTGCACATCTCTCCAGCCGTTGCTCGCTGATATGGGTCCAGAGCAAGCATCCGGTTCAAAAAGTCAGCCAAGAAATCTGCTTCGGCCCGTGGCACCTGGTACTTTTCATGGATGACATCATTCAGTGGCCAGTAGCGCAGCTTGTGGATATGGCGCAGCTCGCCTTTACGGTTGAAAAGCTCGTGCGAGAATTTGCCGCTCAGGGCCAACCGTTTCGGGAAATTGCCCATAAGCTCGATGATCTGCGCAATATGGTCTATATTTGGGAATGACGAAGAAGTATGCAAGGTTTTGGAGTTTGAAATGAGGTCAGCAAAAAAATGTTCTCTGGAGAAAATGTTCCACATTTAAACAGGGTAAACATTCCGAATATTCAATGGATAGCATGCGTGGATCAACTGTTTGCATTTGTGTGTGTTGTGTTGTATGTGTGGGGGAGGGGAGGGGAGCAGAGGAACAAAAAAAGAAAAATAGATAGAAAGTATTGGACATACCATCATTTTTGTTGTAGGCAGAGCCGCTCTGAGGGTCAAACAAATAATCGCCCGTGAGCAGCTCGAAGGCCATACATGCCACACTCCAAATGTCGGTGCTTGGTCCCCACTTGTTGCCGAGAATGACTTCAGGCGATCTGTATTGCCGCGTTTGGATATCGTTGGTAAAGTGGTGATGTTCCCAGCAGGCATTGCCCAGATCTGCAATCTTTACTTGGATCGTCTTGGGCGTCCGTATCCTGCTGCTTGAGGATCGTTTCGACTGTGATGAGCTGGTTGTCGTGACCTCAACTGTCGTTGTAGTTACCTCGACCTTAGAGTCGAGTTGGATATCACTCATTGTCCGTTCCAGCGTTGCTCTATCAGTTATCAAGGAATGTGCATAAAGACAAAAAAATGGTAAGACATGCATCCTAAAGGACAGAAAATGATGTTTGTACGTGAAAACAAAAAGTTTGACCAGAAAAAGTGACATACTCTGTAGACTGTTGCTCCTGCAGTTGTTGTTGTTGTTGCTGCTGAAGTAACTGGTTCTGCTTGTTCAGCTTTTGACGGAGTTTCTTCTTCTTACTCTTGCTCATGTTGCTCGTATCCGGCATTGTCGGTGAGGCCTGAGCTGGGCTGTCGAGTTTAACCGAGGAGGTAGCGCTCGAGCCAGCAGTCGACTTTTTAGACATGCTCGAGTCCATGGAGGAGAGAGGTCGGCTGCTGATGATTTTGACTTTACTGGCCATGCTAGACGCCTTCACCGAAGCTGCACTCGAATAATCCATGTCGCCAATCAAGTCACGCACAACCGACTCGACATCTTCCACACAGACCAACACGTTTTCGGGTTTGAGATCCGTATGGATGATACCACATTCTCGATGCATGTAGTCCAAACCCATCAGGACTTGATGGATGATTTGTCGGACAAGATGGACGGGAATACCGCGATGCCTATAGCGCTTAATCAGACTCAGCAAGTTCTCTCCCAAGACTTCAAAAACCATGCAGACGTGCAGTCCATTGGGGCCGTGGTGTACAAAATTGTCCAAGAGCTCCACCACGTATTTCCGCCCTGGTGCGTCCGGATTGGCTGTGACGACACGCTGCAGCAACTTGATCTCGTCCTCTGCTGTCTCTGTGTAATGCGATGCCGACTTGACGACCTTGAGTGCAACATGGCGGTTCATGACAGTGTCCCTTGCAAGCCAGACTGTCGAAAAGTGACCCCATCCCAGCTTGCGCAGAGTAATGTATCGACCATTGTTGAAAACATCTCCAACATTGATAAAGTGGTAACCTCCACGGCGATAGTCCTCCATGTCCTCTTCTTCGTCCGAGAACACTGGTGGACGATCCTCATAGTATTCCTCATAGTATTCGGATTGGTGTTCTTGATGAGATCTAATTGTGGCAAAAGTTTTTTTTGTTGTCCAGAAAAAGGATAGTGCAAGGTCAGAGCGTTTTTGTTGGTAAGACAGCTAAAAAAAAAGTGAGCGGCAATGCCGACAGATTTCCCTGGAGAGTTGACAGCACACCACATGGCCACTGTCAACATTCGCTCTTTTCCGTTCCAAGTACAAAGTGTGTCACCCGGCTTTGTTTTTTGCGATTTTAACACACCGGGCGAGCTCTTCCCCTCGCCATTTCGGCGAAAGAGTAAAAGGACATAAAGAGTACACGAGGGTATTCTAAAACAATCCTTCCTTCTACCCTGCCTTTGTACCCAAATTAGAGGGAGCCGGATCCATGGTATGCGCATCTTGACGTCGACAGCCCTTGTTTTTGCACCATTTCTTGTGCGCACTCTCCAAGAACTGCTGACATTCTCACGATTGGCACCCAGGAACAAAAGGAGGTGGAATTAGGGAGGAAGAGGTAAAGAGGGGGGGTTGGTTGGGAGGAGCTATCAGGAGCAGAAAAGGATGAATGGGAAGGGGACAAGAAGGGAGGGAACTCGAGGAGGGAAAGGGAGGACAATAGGAAACAAGCTATCCATCCACAGCTATGCATGATGTGCAAAACGCACTCAGCAAAGAAAAGTAAAAGAGATACTCTACATGCACCTCCCCTCGTCTTCAGCATCATTCGGGTAGTCAAAAACTTGCAGGCAGACCAGCAAAAAAAAAAAAAAAAACAAAAACAAGTAACAATCCGCTCCCTTGATCACTCCCACCCTTCTGCCCATCTCTCTTACTTCTTTCTCTTCCATGCTCTACTATCAGGGCAATAACCAAGAGAGTAGTCCTAAAAGCAGATAATAATAATAGCAATGATGATAAAAGACTTACGATGGTGGGGGGATCATGTCGTGTGAATGTTGCTTGTCAGTGTGTGGAAGAGAGTTTCCGTTTACAGTGGAGGAAGGTGCTTCAGTCAAGGCCATAGAATTGTCAGGGCTTTGTATGTCGTGTGGTTGCGGGTGCGGCTGACTATGCTGCTGTTGCTGTTGTTGTTGCTGTTGCTGCTGGACGTTGTTATTGGTCACTTTGCGAGGCGCATTACCCTTCTTTTTGGATGCGTTTGCTTTTTTTGCGTTCAAGATGGCTAATGGCAAGAATGCAAGGAGTATACGATCAGAATGTCATGCATGACAGTTTCCATACCGCAAACAAGTGGATGCAGAGCACGGACCACCGATATGTGTACATGGGTTAGTCTGGTCCCAGGAGGTGGAAGGGTGGGAAGATGGGATGCCCCCCTTCCAGCTCGGTGGTAAAAGTCATGGTGGTGTTATTATTTTATTTTACCTTGGCGTTTCTTGTCCATCGATGCAGGGGTGGGTTGTTTTTTCAACGGCAAGCACAAGCAAAAAGCGAGCTGCCGAGAATGACGGGTACAGAGAAGGAAGGAGGAGAAGAAGGAGCGAGAGAAGGGCGACCTAGGCGACGAGAAGTCTAGGGATGGTTGACCTGAATGAAGAGGGGTAAAAAAAGAAGAAAAATGATGCAAATAACAGGAAGAATGTGCTGAGGGGTAAAAACTGAAAACAATCGAGACCGATGTGACGTTCTTTTTCATTCTTCCATATTGGTCTTGATCGTCAGTCTACTCTCCTAGTGAGAAGTGCTACAAAAAGGGCGTCAGGGATATACGACACCTTGCACCAGTGATGCCCAAGCGCATTGTAGATATCCAATTATGTCTAGGAACTTGGGCTATTATCTTTGTACATGTCTTGATCGTTCATAACATCTCGTATGGTATTTGCTTTCATGTAGTTCTCATTTATGCGGCTATGTATCTGAGATATAACAGGGGTGAGGACAGTGCCATATGATGCTGCAAGACGTTTTCATGGTAGGCAGTGTTTATTGGGATTTTTACCCTGGATGTACCACGTTTTGTTTTACTCGAGAAACAACGACCAGATCAATGACAGGATGTATGGCTGATGCTATCCTTGTCCATGGTTACATTGTCGAAGAATTTGTTGCATGACGCGGTATTCTTGACGTTGACGGTCAGATATTAACTCGTGAAGAGTTTTGAGTACTGGAAGGTGTGGAGGAACAAGTAAGAGGAGGAACAATCGAGAAAGATAATAGGGTGATCCACTAGTCCTTTGCAATAACCTGACACTCGATGTAACAAACTTGTCAATATCCATCCCTGAGTTCGGTCCATTGCTTCAACAGATCGATCGGGGAAATCGACAAAATTTCACTTCCGGGGTCCACATTCACTTGCCATATAAGCTTCTTGTTCCGGATGACTTCAAACTTGTAAAAAGTAGCATGACGTACATTGTTCTACATAAAACTACCCGTGGAGACCAGGCGGTGGTTAATGAGGCGTTAAAGGAACAAGAAAAACGGTTATAAGCAATATTTTTGAATTGGTATATGAAAGAATGAAGATTGTGATGGGCAATATACCAGTGCAACAAGCTCGCCACAATATCCAATGGGTAACTTTGATGCAAAAATCGTAAGTACCAAGGCTCACCGAATGGTACGATTCGTTGAGAACAATAGTCGTGGCGCGTGAATTGGTAAGACCGAGCTAAGGCCAATTTACAAGTTTGATCTTGGATCAAACTTCCAGAAAAGTCTCTAGTTTTGTTATCAACGACAAACACCCAAATTGACCAGCTGAATATCAGTGGCAATCGTTGCACGAGATCTCTGTAATGTGAGGGCGTATATGATCAATGAAACAATCGCAGCTGAACGATCACCTCATCAATGACATATCGCTTTGGCTGCGGCATAACCATCTTCTTAATAGACGTGGCGTGGGATGCATCCATGTTCCCATAAGAAAACTAAAGTCATATATTAGAGCAAGGGTATGATATAATTTTTTTTCTCTAGCGCTATTTGCATTTTCCCAAGTTCCACAATGTATTGTAGACTGGATGGAAAACAAGTCTCCGCCTGCAGCCTTGGAGAGACAACATTTTGATAGCTGATCAAAGTTTTGTTATGTCCATCCAGAGTGTCCTCCAAAATCGGCGTAGCTGCACGTTCGAAAGCAAACGTGGTAGCCTCAGTGCATGTGTGGTTTTAAGCAAAAACACGAGAGTGGACATACTGTTACCATTATCCTTTTTTTTTCTCCACTACTACCCACAGATGCCCTCCTCTTGTCGATAAAGTCGAGCTGTAGGTAGGAGAAGAAAGTAAAGTCCAAGCCACAGCCACCAGCATGGAGGAACACTGAGTTGGAAAAAAATGGTTTGAAAGGTGGTCTCAAATGCCAAGTGAGGGAAGGGTGGATGGGCACCACACCACACCACGTCCCCCCACCTCCCCTTTTCTTTTCCTCTATTTCTTCTACCTCACCTCCTTTTATTTTTGTTTTCTTTCTTCTATTCTTCTTCTCATTACTTTTCTCCATCCTTCTCATTTCCATTAACAATATTCCAATATGTCGCTTATTGATGAGTTGCGCTCGGGCAACTTCTCCCTCTATGCTCAATGGCAAGTGCTCATGTGTTTTTTTTCCCCACCTCTCACCCTTTACAATTTTTTTTCGTGCTTTTACCTCTACACCCTATTCCATCTCCTCTACACCTCCCCCTATCTCCCGCCATAACGATGAGGATTCCGCGCCAGTATCTTCCACGACAACCAAAAAATCTGGATCACCTGTTTCCCTTACTCCTTAACCCGTGCCGTTTACGTGTGTTGTGCTTCCAGAATTTATCGTATCTTTGGGCAACTATTGTGTGCTCAACAAAAGGCTGAGAATCAAGTAGCCACAATCTCTGCGAGCGAAGAATGACCATGGGGCGGACCATTGTGAAGACAATAGGGCAACGGCGGCGAAGTAGAGCGGCATGATATCATCCACGCCTAAAAATGAAACACTGGCATTCTTCCCCAGCTCGCCGTTTAGTTTCCTGGGAGAGAGGTTCAAAGTTTTTCCCGCCTTGGGAAGGACACGGATATCGGGGGACAGCTTTCACTTTTTTTTTACGCAGCAGGAGAAGGGCGCCTAGGTTTTGTATTTTCTTTTTCCTCTCAATGGGACCCGAGCATCGTCCGAATCTAGGACAGTAGCAATGTTTCTGCCGCTGCAATCATACGACACTGCCCTTCGTCATCCAAAGAGCACAGCCCACTTCCCCTGCTCATCTGTACCCTTTGAACGCCAAGAAGAAATACCCCACACGGGTTATTCTTTTGAAGCAGTCAAGGGTAATGGAATATTGAGAAGTAAAATTGGACCGTTATAGGGAGAAGGGGGGTCGTGTTGTGGACAGGAATGACGACAATCACGTTGTTTTCGTTCCTTCCTCAGGTGGGGGGGGGAGGGGAAATGGAGGGGCGGGAAGAGGAGGGGAAGGAGAAAAGGAAAAGAGAAGGGAAACGACATTGACTGTTGTGCCACACTTGAGAGCGCTTGTGGTTGTTGTACAAAAGAAAATAATACTAACATTGTTTTGTTCTTTTCTTCGCGCTATCTGGAAACAACAACTACACTTGATCCGCACAATCGAAACGAACATGGTCCATTTTACTGCGTCATATTATTCCGAATGGATTTTTGTCTGATCCTGAACTCTTGGACTTGATTTCTTGCTTGGATTTTTTTTTGGCCGACTGCAGGTTCGGTTTGGCCTCGTTTGTCAGTAAGTGACCTAAACTAGCGCGTGTTCTTGAAAATATTCATTAAAATGGAGTACGACAAAAAAAGTGTTAGAAAGGCTGTGGTGCCAAGAAGGGCAGATGATACATGGGATAACTACCGCGTACTCTGCTACATATCCACTTCCTCTGTACTCTGTGTCCTAATATGATGACGAAATTCTTGGCATCTCATACTGACAAACCTGCAACCTTGCTGTTTATTCTGCTACTCGTCTACTAGCTCTGATCATCTTTAGCTTTATTCCCTTCAACGTCATTTGGTCGATCATTGGATGGTAATGAATTGTTACAGCATACTCAATTGGCAGGATACTTTCCGTTTGACCGGATATAAATCGATCGCGATGCTGGAGAGCATTTCTTTGCAGCCCTTTGTATTTTCAACGTTTTAGAAAAGGAATTACGAAGGCGCAAAGCGTGGCTAAAATACAATGCGACCACAAAAGAACATGCAGAAGACTTGTCTAATTTCTCATAATCCATTTCTCATTCTTCACTTCGGATTGTTATAGGATTATTGCTGCCTTGATCATTTTCATCGAGGTTCCTCTCTGCTTGAAGGTATGGTAGTGGGACAGGGCATGATCCATGCAATGGGTATGATACATAGAGGCATTCGAGGTACTAATGGTTTTATTTTCTCCTATATTTTAAATAGTGCTGCCCCACAAGCCCCAAGTTGTAAGTTTTGCCTTGGATGGAGTCAAAACGCAAGGAGCGATCTTTCATTCACCATTATACACCATTGGTGTCTTCAACTACTCATAATCGGCGCGCTCTTTCACAGCCATCAGTATCGATAACTTTGAACATGGAACAGGAGCCCCCAAAAAGCATGTCAACTAACATGGTGCGTGCATCTTTGGTTTTACTTTGTCCCATGATTTAGTGATGCATTTATGAGCAAGTTCCAAAACTCGTACCTCCGCGCCGCTGGCTACACCGTCTTTGCGATCCTTCTGTGGATTGCTGTCTCCAAGGATGCCACACGAGTTGTCCCAGCTCTGTTCCTGACCATCACTGCCATCTCATATGCGGTTTCGGCATTCCGTAACCAGACCCCCACTCAGAGTACGCTGACGGGCGGTGCTGGTGTCTCAACAATCGTGTAAAAAAATTCCCTTTGCCAATCCCTCTTCCCACAATATCCCATAGATATTTTGTTACATAGCCTCCCCTCCGTTGTATTTTGATTCCTTCTCAACCGACTTCCCTTTCAACAGTCTCTCATTCAACTCCCTCCTATCCTTCCTCTCTGAGAGACACTCATTTCCTTTCTCCCCCCTCCAATTGTGTTATTCATTGAAAATGTAAGCACATGTCTTTATGGAATTTTTTTTGTTCGATGCGATGATATCATGAAGCAACACAAAGATCATTTTTGGAGTTTCGGAGATAATTTTTGTATTCTCAGTCAGTCTGGGAAAGATCAGGGCCAAGAAATGTATTTTGGGAGGCAAAAGCCTCAAAATAAGCAAATCGACTCGCTACTTCTACCCTGGAACCCTTCCCGACGACTTTTTTTTTTCTCATCTAGCATCTCCGTGGCCTACAATACCAATTCGCTCAAACCCAGCAGGCTGGCGCCGGTGACGAGCCGAGCTATCGAGGGTTGTGCGGATATTGTCTTCTTCATGCAACTGTAGCTGCTGGACATATTCGTTGACGTGCGGTGAGGACGTCCATGTCGATTCTGATGTGGGCGAAGTCTGCGATGTCCTTGATGCCAGAGGTGTCGAAGAAGTTGAGGAAAATGCATGAGAGGACGATAGAGTTGGTGGTGGTGGTGGTGGATGGAGTCCTGGTGGTGTTCCTGCCGTGATGGACGATGATGCAGCCATGTTCTCAAAGGGGTTGACGATCCGCTTGATCTTTGTTCCGCGTGCATCCTCACGTGAGACGGTGGGTTGTGCGGGGCGGGCGAAAAGATCATGGAAGACTGCAGCAGTAGCGTTTGCGGTGGCATTATTTGTTATTGCTGCGGTAGTGATGATAGCGGCGGAGCTGGCTGATGATAGCGAATTAGAAAGCGAGCCGCCAGAGAAGCTTCGATCGTTTGTCGTCATCCTTGGACGTTGCTGCTGCTGCTGCTGTTGCTGCTTGGGGCTGATACTGTTATTATTGCTACCATTCATGTTTGTGACGCCCCCATGACTGGTGGTGGAGTTGGCATGCTTAGGACTACTGCTGTTACTGTTGTTGCCAATATAACCTGCATTTGTCCGCCGAGTAGAGGCCGTGTCTCCATTGGCAGATGGGCCATTGCCGTTGTTCCCGGGTGTTGTGGAGGGCGAAAACCTAGAAGTGGAGAGAGGAGGGGACGTAGGTGAAGCCATACCAACACCAGCAAGGAACGTTGGTGGAGGCCGAGATCGTCGGGGTCGTGTGTCTTCTTGAGCTCGCACGTGTGCCTCTGTGCTTGTATAGAGCGACCGACTCATTCTTGTATTGGATCCACCCTCGGCACCATTGTTGTCATCGTCTTCCTCTCCGTCCTCCACGTCATTCCGACTGCTGCCTTCCAGAATAAGAGAACGTCCCATACTTGTTCCGATGCTTTGATCTAGAACAGCGGCGGGTTCACGGGCATGGCGCCGTCGTTGTTGTTGTTGTTGCTGTGGTGACTGCTGAAACGGTTGTCGCCTTGGAACAGAGGGTAATGGGGCCGACCGGATGGTTTGCGGAGGCGTGATCAGCGGCGTGCTTGCCGCCTCATCAATCTCACGCATCACCATTTCGTCGTACAGGTCGATCAAAGGCGGTGATTGTGCTGCTGTTGATGGTGGTGGTGCGGAAGTGGACAAGGATGACGTAGGAGCAGCAGCAGCAGCCTTGCTTGACTCAAACGAACAATCGTCTTCAAAGTCGTCTACACGGTCCCATTCGAGATCTTGATGATGGTGTTGCTGGTGGCGGTTTGTATGTTCATGACTTGTAGCCTCCTGTTGCAGAGTCTGTTGCAGTTGTTGTTGTTTTTGGAGTTGGAGTTGTTTCTCCTCGTCCTGTTGCATCTCAAGGGCCAGTTCAAAGTCTTTGACGAGCTCGAGGTTCTCCATCTCCTCATGGCGCGCCTCTTTGTCAGCCCATACCACTGCAAGTTGGCGCTCGCGTAACGCCTTCCTCTCACCATCTACATCCTGTTGCAGCGTGCGCATTCCATCTTCTTCATCATCTCTGTGGTCCTCCGTCGGACTAGTATAGTTATCTCCTGCTGATGTAGTAGATGTGATGGGTACGAGAGCACAACCAGAGGTATGTTTCTTGGTACTAGTAGGTTCATCGCCTCCGAGGAGCTGTTTGAACAGTGCTGATCCAATCTGTAACGTCGGACAAAAAATTAGGCCAAGGTTCGATATGCTCATCTTGGTCACTGCTTCATAGTCGGCAAGTGTCGACAAGTGCCGAGATAGAGTTGCGAGCAACAGATAGTTTTCTAGTGGAAGCTGCTTCAATTGATCCCGAAGTGCCGGTCCAGGGTCATCTGAAGACGCCGCCTGTGTGAAAGCTGGCAACAAGGTCGCGGGTATAATAGGAGCTGGTACTAATAATGCGGATTATTAAAAGACCAAAAAAAGTTGGTTTAGGTGGTTAGTACATATACTGCATCATTGCTTACTGCCGATCCTCCATTTTTTTTCTCCTTGCATACTAAAATGAAGAAAAAAATTTCTTCCTTTCTCCCTTTGGTCGTCCTTTTGATCTCCTTTTAACAAACTTACGCTCTCGAAGGTATAGTTTCAACAATGTTGCAACATCGTGAGGATTGGGCGGCTCGTGTCCTTTTTGTAAAAAGTCATAGTCCTGACCTTGGTCAAAAAGCGCCTTCATCTTGGCGACTGTTGTACTAGATCCAGAGATGCGGTACAAGCCAACCTCTTCCACGCCCATGACATCCAGATACTCTATACATCGCGTCACCACTGCTGGGACGCCTGTCGAAGGCGAGATCCGTGAATGCTTGACTGCCTCTGCTAGTGGAATACCAAAAATTTGGTCCACATGCCCTGTTGTCTTGCCTTCTGGGTTGTATCCTCCAATGATCGGATAGTCTCCTATAATCGTTGCCATGACCATTTTAGAAAGAAAGAAAAAAACGTCGAAGAATCAAAGAGATATGGTCAGATGAGTTAAACGGAGGAAGAAAGGAAAAAGTCGATACTCCTTTTTTTTCTGTTTCATGCTCATACCTCGTCGTCGCCACCGCTCGGCAAGACCGCCTGCAATGCCGCCGACACCTCCTCGGTCCTCCCAGGCCTTTTTCGCCAGGCCGCCCCATTCGACGCCTCGGACCCGCCAGAGCGCGCTCTTTTCATAGACGGCTTCTGCAAAATCGGCCTTTTTTTCTGCATAATTGACCTGTCGAATTCTCTCTGTCTGTTCGTGAACCATCGATTGGATCTTTTGCAGTGATGCTGTAAGGGCGGATGATGATGGAGATGCAGGCATGTTGGAGGTGTTGTGGTTGTTGTATGCAGAAGAGGGATTCGGGATGGTTGTCAGGAACGAGGAGCTTGGTGGAGTGGAGGGCTCGAGCGTGTCGACGATGATTCTCCTTCGTTCGAATGCTGCTGCTCCACTACCACCACCACCACCGTTGATACCATTCCCTCGGCCCTCTTGACTGTGGCGGTCATTCGCTGATGACAATGACGACGACGTCGTTACTAAAGCCTCGGTCTCGTCATCTTCCTGCAGATCCCACTTTTGTTTGATATAAGATTCATGATAATGGTCTGGATGTAGCGAGGGCTTTTCTGGGGGAGGGTACACATGACGGCTTCGGGGTGTGGTGTTTGCTGCAGGTGTTGATGCTGGTGAGGAAGAGGGAGCAGAATCTTCCCGAGCGGTGGAGGGAGAAGAAGGTGGAGAGGATCGCGCTGTGGATCGTAGTCGAGAACGCGCCTGGGCCAGAGTGGCAGCTGCATCCGTCTCACTAGTGGAGGGACCATCGTTCCGGCCTGATGAGCCTTGTCTTGTATGCATACTGCTCGCAGCAGCCATGGTGGCGTCAGGCTCTTGTCCGTTGTACGCTGACTCGGGTTGTTTCTCTAGAGGTTTGCCTCTGACAGCAGCAGGTTGTAAGTCTTTAGCCTGTGGTCCTGGATGCACGGCAGCTGATATTGTTGTTGTTGTTCCAGTGAATAATGCCGGTATTTGAGTTGTGCCTGAGTGTGACCTTTGATGTGCGTGACCCTCCTGAAGCAGGGAGGAATGGGTGGATGAGATAGGAGCATGATTTTGGTGCTGAGGAGGATGCGCGTGAACAGCAGACTGCATGCCAATTTTAACTCCTCCACCTGTTGCTGTCGCAACCCCTGTTTCTGTGCCTGGCCCCTCTGTTGATCCAACACTTGCACTTATTCCTCTTCCGCTACCGTTTGCACCATGCCGTTGGTGGCCACTCACAAACACTTGCCCGGTCATTGGTACATCTGGCTCTGAAGTCTGCTGCTGCTGCTGCTGTTGTTGTTGTAATTGCAGATGCGAGGGCTTACGAGCGCGAGGGACAATGGGCAGTCGCACGCCTTGATGATGATGATGTTGGCTCTGCTCTTGAACGTTGTCACGCGTTTGCTGTTCCTTCTGGGGCTGTTGTTGGTGTGTGATTGGGGTTGCTACGGAGGAGGTGTTTTGGCTGCTTGCGGCACTTGGGCTGCTACATTGGAGGCTCAATGGCTTTGCATTGGGTACTGGTGGAGGCTGTGGAGGAAGCAATGCCTGTTGCGACGCACGTTTTGGTTTTGGTGGAGGGGCTGGTGACGAATTGCTATGATTCTGGTGATTGTTGTTGTTGTTACTGTAACTGTTGTTGTTATTATTATTGTTGTAGGATGGTATGATTGGCTTGATCGCCACGGATGGAGGAGGAGGCGGTGGTGGTTGCTGTGTTGGAGAAGGAGGCGTCGTTGCTTTGCTGTGCAGAATCGGCGGGGTGGAGACAGGCGAAGAAGAAGAAGATGATGAAAGACCTTCGAGGAGAGAAGAGCCTGTTGACCGTAGTCGCGTTCTAGCTTCCTCCAGACTGTAAGCGCCATTAGAGCTATTGCTGTTGTTATTGTTGTTGTTGTTGCTGCTGTTGACCGTTCTGAGTAGATTGTCCTTGGTGTTATCCTGACTTTTGAGAGGAACCGAGGAGTGGGTTGTCGGACGCGGAAGAGGTACGGGAGGTTGTAGAACGGTCGAGGTCTTTCCACTACTGCTGCTGTTGTTTGAATTCGACGAAGCTGTGCGGAGCCGAGTGGGTTTTGGGGGTGGCAGCACGGTGGACGAAGAAGAGGCCATGGCGACAGCAGGTGACAATATCTCACGGTCAGCCATGAAAAAACAACAATTTTTTTTGTTCCCACAATCAAATGTGAAAGCAAAAGGGAATTCGTAAAATGAATGAATGTGAAAGGTTCCCAAGTAGAAGGGGGAGAAAAAAAAGGGCCCGTTTGGAATGATTACTAGTGACAATTGCCTGTCCTCTCGCACTGTGTGCGCATTGAGTGATGCATGCAATGAAAGAGGACAAGAAAAAAAAAGAGGGTAAGTAGGGTGAAAGCGAGGGAAGGGAAAGAAAGCAAGTCCTTTTGGAAACTCTGAATTAGATTGAGAAACTCAGCTGCAACAAAGAACAAAACGGCAGAAGAAACTGCATGCGATGTTAGTGTGTGAGTGTGCTTGAGCGTGGGACCTTGACGGAAGAATAAGGGGTGAGGGGAGGGGAGGAGTGTTTAAGATCCACAACCCAGTTTGTAGCCATGCTTCATTCACCCTTCGTGTTATCAAGTCACCAACTCTTTCCATGACTCTTTTTTTTTGGTCCAAAACTCGTCTGGCTCCACATGTCTTCCTGATAGACAAGTAAGCAATGCGTAAAGGAAAGGGGAGTGAGCATAGAGAGATATGAACCAGACTGATCCTGGAATTAAAAAAAAGCTGATACGCACTCGATCGCCATTGAAGAATATACAATCATCACACAACATACAAATGCTAACAATGGTATCGCGTTTTTTTTCTTATTTTACTGCTATCCTTTGAAAAGCAGGAAACAAAAAAAGGGAGAGGCATTAATTCGATAGTGCTTTAGATGGCTGGCCATGGGGATTCTGGATGCTAACAGAACCTGGAGCGTTGAGGCTGGGGACGTATTCAAGACTGGGCCGAGGAGTTGGAGGACGGGGTCTCTCAGGGTCATGCGCGCCATTAGAGAAACTATCCTGGCTCCAGGTTGAAAGCAGATAGCCGAAATCCTCAAAGATTTTGCGTTGGATCCAATACAGACTTGCGACCGTCAACGCCATGTCGACCGAGCAGATGGCTGAAACAGCCAGACTACATATGATGAAGAAATTTTGGAATGACGACATTGATGATGAGAAAAGGACCCAACAATAACAGATAAGATAACCTTGTTGCGGCAGGATCAGCTGTGAATCCAATCACGGCAGACAACTATTCCATTGCCTTCCCCACACATGTACATTCATATACATATATACATATTATCAAAAAAGCAATAAATGAGTATAGAAACTTACACTTCTCCAGTGACGCCAATACCAAAGTCTCCCAAACTCGTAATGCCAACTGCCGTCGTGATCAGACTCATCAGAGTACCCAAAAAGGCACGGCGCAAAATGATCTGGTCGCGCTTGCACGAGTTGGCTTCAGCCTCAGGCTGCTCCTCTGTTCCTTGATGTCCATCTCTTGTCATGATTGTTCCAAGATGCGCCAAATGGTTAGTGCCAGTTGCACCGACACCACCACTTCCTCCTCCGCCCCCACCTGGACTATTGCATCGCGAATAGTGGTCCTGGACAGATGATGAGAGTGCAGAGGAGACTGGTGTCGTGTACGGATGTGTTCCAAGAGGGTGTCCTGGGCGTTGTCCCTGATGTCCATGAAAGTAGTGATGCGAATGTTGCTGTGCAATCGGGGTCTGAGGCTGAGATGATGGAGAGTGTGGACCACCAGGAGCAGAGGTCGACGATGCTGCATGTTGTGTGTGAGTGTTGATACTCAGTCCAGGTCCAAGACGAGTGACAGCTGTCGGACGCGCCTCCTCGAGTTCCAGAAGATCATGGAGTCCACCGCCATTGCCGCCTAATCCAAAGCCACCACCACCAGAAAGAACAGATGTGGCTGTTGCGTCAAATGGTCGAAGGCAAGCCAACGACCACTGCCAACCCAATTGGGAGAGGAGCCAAATGTGGATAAAGACACTATACGCAACGATGGCGATCAAGAGCACAGCTGTTGAACCGATTGGACACGAAGGCTCCTTGTACCGTTGGATAAATCCAATTAAGAAGATGGCTGTAAAGGGAGCCAGGAGGCAGACGTTGATCCAGTACATCTAAAATAGATGGCAAACATGATGTATAGGCAAGAATATGACGTGTTAGCATGTGTAACAGGCTTGAACAAGTGTAGGGATATATGAGAAAGGGGGGAAGAGGCCAGAAACATAAATTATCTTTTTGAAAAGGACACCAGAAACCAGGAGCCAAAGAGTCACAGAATCCAAACGACTCAAAGGGAGGAATTGGAAAATACCATATTGAAAAGGAGGGACTGGAATGCATACTCGTATAACCTTGACCCTCAAGCACAAAGGCCGTTTAGAAACAACAAGGTAACACACTGAAGAGGATTGATAGAGTACAAACAGATTGCCATCCTTCTGGTGCAGTAACAACCAACGCATCTCCTTGTTTGGTGCATTCGTGTCCCTACCATCATTCTCGTCGCTTGGATCTCGTGGTTCCCCCCTCCACCTCATTGACTCTCCGAGTCACAAGTTTCTTTTTTTTTCTTCTTGATCGACTATTATGCCTTCGCATTAACTTCAGGGGGGAGGAGAAGGAGGAAAGCGAGGAAAAGGGAAATATAAAGAATATACATGCTTGCTTACCACCATGGTTGTTCGATTCTGACATGAAGATTTTTGGCGGATGAATCGAAGAACCTCTATCAGAGTCCACATTGTGAGAAGCTTGATAATCAGGTAGATTATTTGAGATGCATGCCGCAACCCAGACGTACGGCACCGCTCATCGACATCCTGACTCGAATTTGCCGGGCGGATTGGCTCGCTGAGCAAGTCTATCAGCAAATCAACTAAGCAAAACGCCCACGCAAGCAGCTGTATCAACCTAAACCTAGTTTTGTAGACGGTCCATGACCGAATCCAGGGGTGGCTGCGGACCAGTAACCACCGTGCACGCAGGTGAGCAAGGAGTGCGAGCGAAAAGGACACAAAGTTATGCTTTGGACCAAAGGGATCTGATGGTGGTGGAGGTACTGGTGGCTGTGCTTGTCGTGGTTGTTGCTGTTGTTGGTTTGGCTGCTGTTGTGTGTTCTTATGCCGACCCTTGTTGGGAGCCGCCGCGGTTGCTGCTGCCTGGATATTGGAGAGAGTGGCGGTTTGAGACTGTCGTCTTTGCGGGGAATGGTTTGGTGACAAGGAGAGCGATTCCGACGAGTTGGATGCTGAGGGGGGTCTCTTTGGAGCCGTAACCAGGGATGAGGCTGAATGGGAGGGTGTCAGCAATAAATTGTCTGTTGCACAGGCGGTAATAGACTTTGTAGGTCTGCCTGCGACATAGGAGATGACACTGAGTGAAAGGACAATTGGAAGGATGGGTAGCAACTCTAGAGAGAATCAAAGGAGAATAAGACCGTCAATGAGTTCAAGTGTGAAGAGCATAGACAGAGTGTGGTTTTTCTTCACTGTGCTTATACATTTTTATCAAACAAATCATACGGATATTGGATGTCTCGCTACTCATGATGTTGCTGACAACTTGTAGAGTACTGAAGGTGACCTTTGTTATGTTGAAGTTTCTCAGCACAGTTTGGAGATTTTCTTTTCTTTGGCCGGCCAAAAGAAAAGAGAGTAAGAGAAAGAGAGAGAGAGAGAGAGAGAGAGAGAGAGAACAGGGAACTATACAGTGAAAAGATTAATGGGGAGAGAGGAGGTGAAGGAAGCTAAAGAAAAAAAAAGGAATATAACAAGTAACGAGAAAAAAAAGAGAAAAAGGAGCAGAAAAGTCTAGGCAACGGGAACGAAGAAATGCAAGTTTGGCTCAAATATATACCAAGGGCAAGGGACCAACGACCTTGACAACAAACCCTTACCACACCTCCCTCTCCTAGGATAACAATCCCGTCTGGCAAAAACGAACAGCATCCACTGCAGGTGACCCTTACAAGGCTACTTGAGGAGGAGGGGGGTGATGCCCACTCCCTTCTCCTCCAGTGGTTTCTCTCCGCACTATTTTCCCCCCATGGCGCTCATTGCCGCTTAGCGCGCACATACACTCTCTCCGTAAGACAGAGATCGTCATTTCTACTTCTGTTTTCACTCTCTCCTCCACCCTATAGTGCGAACACGCTTCTTTTGTACATATCCAATTTTCCGGACACCTTTGTCTAGGCGACTCAGTCTCCTGACTTTTTTTTCGTCTTCTTGTTGCATCTCTCTCGACTTTTTTTTTCTCTCATTCACTTTATATTTTGTCTTCCTTCATTATATTGGTTAGTGTTCCACTGCAAATCTGCAGAAATCCAAAGAACCTTTGGATTATATCCATATCGCCATTGGCGTTTGCAAATATAATCCGTGTGATGGGGTCCTTCACTTTTCAAAGAGTGTCAGAAAGGAAGGAAGCAATGTATATGAAAATAATAAACCCTTCTTTTTTTGTCTCCACTCTCTAACGTAAATTGAAGGGCAGTAACGGGGTCCCAGAAACTAGTGAAGGAGAGAAGAAAAGAGGCAAGTGATTAATGAGGGGGCAAAAGTAAAGGGTTATGAGGTACAAAAGTCTATTGCTTTTTGTCCACGGTTATACGTGAGACGATCTCGTGAGTTGTGAGTGGATCCGCTCACTGTTACCAAATGAAATATACAATCAGTGGTGGAGTGTTCCATGGAAAACAGAAAACACTCTCGTAGTATCACAGACTACTGTCTATATGCTTGAGATGTTGGGGCACCACATGCCGCAAGCACTCCAGCACGGGAGAACTGCAAAGGTGACCGAGTCTACTGAACTTCAAGATAACTTCTGAACGGGAATAGCCAACGAAAGGGAGGGCGTCACATATTTATTGACTTAAAAAGGGGGGGATGGATGTGAGATATGTCACACTGTGAGGTGGCAATGAGCCAGGGGTTATTGCATCCTGCAGAAGCAGACGCTGTTGTGTGTCAGCGACTTATACCTGGTAAACCACCTTCCCAGCGCATCCCTATTTATCAATAGACCCTTTCGTTTTTACATCATGATGTCTTCCTATGCCCACACTATTCATCAGGAAATGATCCGTGTGTCTTTTGATGACGACAATGTCCGATGAGTGAAGGAAGGCAAATATGGAAGAAGATGTAATCAGAGAGGGGACGCCTCTATTTCTGTCAGCTCCGGCAGAGGATCCTGCAAGCGCCAAGGCGCATTAAGCTGGGGGAAAGGGGAGTAGAATGTAGCTTTGCAGCGAAAAAGAATGAAACCGTTCTCTCACGAACACTTGCGAGTGTGAATGCTTGTACTAGCATAAAAGCGGAGGTTTTGTGAGACAGGGGATCGATAAAAACACGAAAAAGACGCGTATGACCGAAATACCCTACACAGTGCTGCAGGTTTCATCTGGCATCTTTTTTTAATGTTCGACTCTCAACAGGGCAATGTCCACATGAGCAATATTTTTTACTATTGGCATTTTTTAACTGAGGTGCTGTGCAAAACAAACTCTTTGCTAAGAGGCTTGGTCAACAGGTTCTAACCTCGTTTTCCATGCTCATCTGCCTTTGAATCGTTGTTGTTCCGCGGGCTGGGTGACACAAACGCTGTCGACTCTAACACTGAACCTTGATGGGTCGACCCCCCTCCAACGAGGACAACATCGACTCCTCAAACAACCTTCCCCATTCATCACCTTTAACTCTCTCATTCTGCCATTCAGCTCCATTTGCTTGAAGGTGTTCTTTCCACCCCCACCCATCCTTGCCCGCTCTCTAGTAGTGCACTATTTGCAACTTTGCTCCCCACTCTCCCCTCCCCCTGCTTCGGCTCCTGCATTTCGTCGCTATGCCGGTAGCTGTGTTAAAAGGGTTGAGGATATTCGTGAGCATACTCTACTTTAGTGTACTGGTGCTGCATTTGATCTCCATCGCCCTGCTTGGAGTCAACCATGGGTTCCGTGGATCGAATTGGACGACCTGGGTCGGTATTCTTACTCTGACAATACTCTTTGTGACCTACTGCAATGCTATTCGGGCAGTATATTCGATGGACCGCATGGATCGTGCGTGTTCCATCCTTGCACTGTGCGGCCTCCTGTTGTTCATGGTTGGCGTCAACATTCGTGATGGCATTGTGCCAGGTGAGGATTATTATAGATGCGACAACACCAGCCCATATATGGATGAGTGTGTTGTAGATCGTATCCGGTTGACAGTCGCCATCGTTGCAGCGTTCTTTAGTATTGTCGAGGTCATCTACACGTATATTAAAGGTCCTCTTGGTCGTCCCGACTCTAGTCGCTCGGAGGCAGACTGCGAGAATGTTATCACGGTCTCTCCGCCTGAACATCCATATGGCATACAGCCCAATATGGTGTTCCCACTTGGAGATTCCGCGCCTCACGACTTGCAGCAACAACATCAACAGCAACAGCAGGAACAGCCACTAGCCCTGTATCAACAACCCTTGAACTCTAGATATTTGCACCCAGGTGCATTGTCTGCCATGACTCCTGCCATCTCTACGCCTGGTGCCATCTCTGGCATACCGCTACATCCACTATCTGAGAATCAACAATACCTGCGACGATCAATATTCAAGCACGAAGAGCCAAGCAACCAGGGTACATTAAACCAATCACCTCATCCTTATAGCCCACAGGCCTACTCGGAACCTCTGCCTGTGGTGGCAAATGTCTCAATACCAGGAACAATACTTGAAGTTGTCTCAATACCGGGACCAATAGTACCTGAAGCTTCTTCAAGTCGCATGAGCTCGCAGTCTATAGCTCCATCAATAACAACTACTACAATACCATCACCACCACCATCACCGCCACTACCTGCCCCAGATCGGGTCTCTCAATCTTTAGAGCAGACAATAGCACCCTTTGAAGAGTATCATCCCAGCATATCAGAACCTCACTGGCAGTTATCTGCTCATGATATAGGACCTCCACCACCATACCATTTATCTACTAATAGTTCACAATCGCATTAATCCATCGCACATGTAATTTTACTACCTATTTAATTTAAGCACACCATTTTCAAACGATTTTTTTTGTTGTTGTTGTTCGCAGTGACACACTAAAAGCAAGCTAGGACTTGATCAGTCAGTGTATGCTGCATAAAAAAGGGAGATGAGAGAAAAAAAAAGTTGCACAAGACAACACTTAAAAAAATTGAGCATTTTTTTTAGCCATGATTGTGACATGGTCATGATGGATGGAAAAGGGGAGGGGGGAAGTTGGCGTCTATGGGTGTAAAAAAAAAAAAGTTCACCGAGCTCAAGTAGATGTTACAGAAAAACGTGGGCTGTTCTTGTGGGCATATCAGATTTCTACAAAGATTAGGCGATGGGCGTTTTGGATTGTATCCAACAAGAACGATCTGCTTTTACGCCCAATCCTCTTTGGAAGTCACCATTGTCATTAGCAAAAAGTGTTTGACAAGCTGCTTTTTTTGTTTTCGCGTTGAAGTAAAAACATCTACAGGTGTCTCACCCAATGCAGAGTGCTGTGCACGACCCTTGATCCGATGAAAAACAAGCGCGTGATCCATTGATTGACGACGCACACTTCATTACAACAGGAGTAGCCATCACATTATTGTTGAGCAACAACAACAGCAACGACAACAAATTTTTGTTGTTTTTTGACTTCCTCTCTAGTAACATTTTTTTTCAGTATACAGCATTGCCCAGTCAGTCTGTTTACAAAATAAAAAAAATGCAGCTCAACAAATACAATCTCACGGCGTACCATTTCGACAGCAACAACACAAAAGACCAGCCACACTTTGAACAAATACATCATATGAACTTGTATAGCACATGTAAGAAATATTGGTAACGAATTGGAGAGAGTTTTTACACAAAAGAGAGAGAAGAGAGAATGAAAAAATGAATAATTACAACAGGACTTTTAGACAGTTCCGAACTCTTCAAACACTCGGAATTAATGACTAAAAATGCTTAAGAACAGGTAGGTGATGCTTCCCACAAACCGGAAGAAGGACAGGCCAAATACACTCCACATAATGGCAGCCAAATAAGCATTCGATCCGTCCTATTAGTGAATCAAATTTCAAAGAGAAAAGAAATTTAATTTTTGTCAGTCCTCCTTGTTTCGAGACGAAATAAAATGCAAAATTTGCGATAGAGCGAATAAGTGAACAGCAACAACAACAACATGAATTTAGTCAACATACCGCGAGGGTGAGGGTATCTTGCAAACGGGTGGAACTGATGCCGGCAACAAGGAGTCCATTCGACCCCATCCAGGCGAGGACCAGCCTCGTACGGAAGTTGCGGTAGTAGTCGTCTTGCTTTGTGGCTGCGCTACGGGATTGATGTACTTCGGGCTTTTTATGAGAGAGCTCGGCAATAGCTTCCTCATAAGCTTCATTACTGTATGAGGATAAAAAGAAGAAGGAGGAAGAAACAGCCAGGAATTAGTATGGATAGTAACATTCATCCCCTTGTGTGTGTGAGAGAGAAGGACGAAACAACAAAAAAGGATAGGCATTAAATAAACACGTCTAAAGTCTTACATGTCTGCAGATGTAATGGGAACTTCGACTTCAACCACTTGACCATCGCTCTTCTTGGCTTCACCCAGATCGGTGTGCACAGTGTTGTCGCCCTTTGTGCCCCAGCTAGTAATGGATAAACATACAGAGTTGTTAGTAATCAATTGCATTATTATCGCCACATTTAAGGGACAGAGTAACATATATTATACAACCCCCCCTTTTATGTAGCAAGCCTCCCCACACATCATGTCCTTTTTTTTTCTTACCTGACATCGTGGGTGTTGCAAAACGCATACACGTTCAAAATATTGACATAGCTTGGCATCATAAACATATACTGGACAAAGCTCGTGATCATATGCCATGGGTCAAAGTACAGGATGGACATCAAGATGTACAGACCATAGGTCGACAACAAGGAGAGAACGATATCTCGGAAAGCTGCATTCTTGATGATGGTCTGGAAGACTTCCCATGACTGCTTCGATCTCTCGAATTCGCTGAATGCTGCCTGCAATGATCGTGTTGTGATATAACCAGCTGCGAAGAGCATATAACCCATAATCACGCCAAACAACAGCATCGACAGTGTGTACATGGCCTTTGATCCCTGAGGTCGGTTACTAATTAGGAGCACACACGCAAAGAAAGAGAGAGAGAGAGAGAAAAAAAAACAAGAGAAGAATATACAATACCACGTTTTGATTAGAAAATCGACCGTTAAGTATTTTTCCGAGAGAATGAATTTGATCCGCAAGACATTGCATATATTGACTGAAATTGGATATCCGGATGAACGATACATACCCCATTGAACAGATAAACTGACCGCAAATTAAAAATATGTAGAGATAGCGCATCGCCTCATAGACCTTCTCGCCAATTCCATGACCAAAGGGATCAATCTCGGGCATCGCCAGCGATCGCGCCAAGTAGTAAAAGGTCAGGTACATGTTACCCTATGAAAAGAAAAACAATTTGTTAGATATGTTTGCATGCACACCTACGACACTTTGTACAATAAATAAAAGAGTTTGCATGACAAAAGGGGAGAGAAAAGAGGTAACTTACGATGGCAAACCATGAAAAGACAATGTTGATAAAGTTGTAGAAAAACTCGAGATGAAGCCACATCTTGCGTAGGAACGAGTGATCTGACCGCCAAATGTCCATACAATGTGCCAGGGCATAGATGGCGGCGAAGAACGAGCCATTGAGCCATCGACGACGCTGAGAGATAAACTCTGGTACAGCATCGGGCACATCTGTCTCACCAACAGCCGATTTGACATACTTTAGGAGCCATTGTCCACCTCGCTTCGCCACTAGCTCAAAGCAAAGGATACGATCTTCTGCCAGGTACATATTGGCCGAGAAGATGTTGTCTGCATCTCCAGAAGGGTTCTCACCCTTAAAGTACGAAGCAAGTGGCCCGCGACCCTGCGAATCATTCAACAAAGCCTTGTACCGATAAGCGGAGAAGGCACCCGGTAAGACGGAAATGTAGCCAAAGACCGACTCCATGGGCTTGTCAAGGATGTTGGACATTTTGTACTCAAAGTTTTGGGCCGCCACTAATGGGTTGAGCAGATTGACGCCGGCCGTACCAGTCATGGCACGAATCTCACCGCAGGCACCACCCAGGTGTTTGTTGACGTCAAAGGCCTTCCACAGATGGTAGATGGATGTGTTGCCTGGCTTGGTACCGACATCGAGCAAGACACAAACGTTGGGGTTCAAGAGTGGACCAAAGGCGTTGAAGAACCATCGATGGGAGTTGAGCTTCTTCTTGTTTTGTTCCTTTAAACAAAACAAGATCTGGACTGGTGGAATTCCGCGGTCGGCGCCCTTGACTTTGAGATCTGGATCGACTGAGAGTTGGGTTGTGTACTCGTACAGATGAGCTTGTACTTCCTTGCCGCCAACGTGATTTTTAGCAATACCGTCCTGATAAACGCCCATCATGGCCAATACGCTCAGGACACGGGGTGACACCTTGTAACGGCCGTCGGCTACGATACACACCACAATCTTCTTCCAGCCATCCACACCCCAAGTCTTTGACCGATCGCGTGTACAGAGGTGTGCAATATTTTTCATGACGCCATGCATTGTCCTGCAAAATAGAATTTCATCCTCCTAAATAGGTCCAAATCCAGCCGTGTTGAAAAAAAAAGTTAAGAGAAATCTTGGTCAGCATGCTTTTTTAGACAGCCCTTCATGTGGCACAAAACAAAACAAAACAATCAACAATAAACATAAAGAAAAAAAATAGAAATTAGAAGCATACGTTATACATGGTCATGACAATGAACAACTCTGTTTCCCGGTTAAGCATCTTTGGCCGGAGAGTATATCGCTCCTTGGGAAAGTCATTCGGGTCGCAGGTGACAGCCGTATAGCGCATCATGGTGAACTCTTCACTATTCTTGCGAGGCAGGACATCCAAGAGTTTTGTTGGCACAGGACAGTCTAGGACCAAGTTACCCTGTGTGAGTGTGACCTTTTTTGTCGTCTTGTACCGCCGAGCCTGGTGTCGGGGCGCAGGGCCATAGTGGAGGGTCGATGGCATGGACGGTCCCATAGCGAACCGGTTGTTGATCGCTGGTGACATGTTGGCAGAGACTGGGGTGCCGAATGGATAATAGTTTCCTGCGTTGGGTGAGGGCATCTGCATTGGCAGAGTCGGATGGACCTGTGGAGAAGGTGGTAGCATGGTTGGCGTAGGCACCGGAGCAGGCATGTTGATAGAAACGGAGTGAGAGAGGGTTGAACTTGGACCAAAGGAAGGGGAGGCGGCAGGAGGGTGATTGGGATACTGTTGCAGTGGCCGAGGTTGGATCGTTTGCATTGGGATAGAGCCTGAAAGTTGCCTGCCACTGGCTGGGGAGCCAACATTACTACCGGCGCCGCCGCCAATTGTGGCAGACCTGCTCGCTTGTGGACTAAAGCTAGGCTGCTGCATATTGACTGTTTTAGTAGTGTGAGAGCGCTGCTGTTGAGGTGAAGGCTGCTTCTGCTGCTGTTTCTGACGACTTTGCCCTCTATTATCGTTGGTGGTTGTGTGGGCGCGTGCCATGATCGTGTTTGTTGTTACCGTCCTTGCCTGCGCCGGATTAGGCGGTAGTGGTTTGGAATCGGTGGGAGACATAAGTTGTATTATGTTTTTGAATTGTTGGTTAGTAAGGTTGTATTCGCCAATAGGTCTATGTCTTGGGAAGACAGAGTTTCACCACAATCACAGGATCGCCCAATGAGCAATGACGATCCTCGTTTTCTGGGGCCCACCCAACTCCTGGGACTCTTAGGTCGTTTTAAGTCAGGATATGAGACAAAAGAGGAGGACTACAGAGGAGATGGAGGTAGAGAGAGGGGGGAAAGTGGCGAAGCAGAACAGAGAAATGAAGCGGACAAAGAAAAGAAAGAGAGAGAAAAAAAAAACGACCATAGACAGAGAGTAGAGTGTGTGATCGTCATGACGCTTCCGGATTCACTTTTGCATAACAACGGACAGCAAAAAAAAAGATGGTTCAGGTAGGCTGCAGTTAGGCACGACAGTCCCTCATTGTCCGGTCAAAGGGGGGGGGTCAAGAATGAAAAGGAGACAAAACATGGCCCAGATGACCATGTCAGGGCATTTTTTTCTCCTGCCCCTTCGTCTGTGCTGGATTCACATAATCCTCCCCTATCTACACATCACAGCATCTCAGTCCAGTTGTCTGTGAAAACGTTGCGGCGTGGTGGAATAGGGGAGGGGGGAAGAACAGAAGAGAGGCAAAGACAATCCCAAGCTACTAAAGGAAATGGCTGTGGCGGGAGGACCGGTCACCTAGTGATAAAGGCATTTTAATTCAGGTACAACGGACAGCCTGTTGCAGGAGGGGGGGGGAAGAGAGGGACTATGGAGGGCTGCATACTAACACCCTTCTTTGGAGTGTGAATGAATGTACCTTGTTGCAGATGAATAAAGGCAATGATGGAATGGGACGGATGAAAGAGGAGTATGATCTCAATGCACCCCACTTGACCTTCAGGTCAGATACTCTAAATTAACAAGGTGAGAAAAAAAAGGGCAGCAGCAGTAGTACGTAGTATACCACACCGAATCAAAAGAAGGGTCCCAGGACTTTCTCGCACTAATTTCGACTCCAATAAATTGTCCAAGAGGACAAATAGCCTCCCACCGAACACTCCAAAGGTTTCTTCTCGTTCTCCCCCCGCCCTTCAAGGTTGCACCAAACGGCTGTGTGGGCTGAACTTGATTTTACACAAGCTGCAAAGAGAAAGGTAGAAGGTGCAGATAACAATATCTCTCACGTTTGTGCACCTGCTCTACACTCTTTTCCATGTGCGCCTTTCCTCTCCCCCCTCCCCCAAAAAAATAGCAAGAAGCAATTGATACCTATGCTGCGTAGAAAAAAAGAGGGAGAGAAAGATGCAAGCTAGTCGAATGATTGAGTATGACTTCCGTAGGTTATTGTTGGCGCTTTACCGAGAAACATGAGGCGGCGCCTGCCTGCGCCTACCACGATTTCTATTTTCTGCATTCCAACGCAGGTGCCCACCCCACAGGCATGACAACCTTAATTGAGGGTAGCCAAACCCTTATTTTTGGTATTTTTTGCTCTCGCTCTCATTCAGCCCGACTTAGTGTTTTTTGGGTGTCATTTATTTTTCCAAATGTAGAACCAAATTTAGAGTCTCGCCTTGCCTTCAGCCATGAGCTGCCGGTGCTTGTCCTCGAGGGTCAGATAAACCTTGTTATCGATATCGAGGATCAACAGCTTATCACCATTCACTTTGTCGGTGTGAATACCATCCGTTCGAAGCTTGGCCTTTTGGTGCTTGTGAGTATGGGTGGTCGTGATGTGGTCCATCAGGCGGATAAAACGGGGGATGGCATATTCGGGCACACCGCGATCACGCAAGAAGCCATAGAGTTCTCGGCAAAACCGATCAAATTCTTCCTTGCCCTTGAGAGACAGCACAACGGCGGCCATGCCAGCCTGACCATCGTAGTGTTGGATGGGAATACCGTATACAGCTACATCCGCAACAGCACTGTGGGCGGCGATATGGAGCGTCACCTCATCCGTCGCCACGTTCTCGCCTTTCCATCGGAATGTATCACCGACACGATCGCAGAAAACAAGCCAGCCTTCCTTGTCGTACATCATAATGTCGCCCATCCTGAACCAAAGGTCGCCCTTCTTGAATACATCACGAATTACTGTTGTTTTTGTTTTAGGTGTTGTATAAAAATATTGGAAGAAACACAATACATAACAAAGGTACACACCCCCAATTATTTAGACTATTGGTTACCGCCAATGTAATTTTCTCTGACAGTTCCAAGTTGAAAAGCGCGGGCCCTGAGTTACTTACATTTTTTCTCCGATGCAGATTTGTTCTTATAGTACGGACGCTGGACGGTCTCTGGGAAAATTTGACCAATCATCTCGCCTGGCTCATTGGCTTTCACCTGCATTGTAGTAGAGTAAAAGCAATGGTAACAGAGGAGTCTTAATACTATGGATGAGGCCAGGAAGGTTGCTCGAATATTTTCCTCCGCATAGGTTACGTCGCCCTCTCATCACTCTCATTGAATGCTGGTGGAAAACATGAAAAATAACAACAAATATGTAGCTACGCTTACCTTGATGCAAAAGCCTGTCTTGGGATCGCGGATAGCCTCGCCTGTCAAGTCATCGTACTTGATAAGAGCAATGGTAGGGTCGATCAGACGGTTTACAAGACCGTAGCGTCCAACCTTTCCTGCTCCGTTCGAGCTAATGTTGTGGTTGAATGTGGCTGCCTGACCCTCAGTCGCGGCATAAAATTCCCAGATCTCTGGCACATTGAAGCGTTCACGGAACTATAGTGGGGGAGAGCGATACGTATGATGGGAACAAATGAATATTGACGACACTGCTGCATTTTTGCGTTCAGGATAAACATTGATCATTTTTTGGGATAAGCTATTGTTACCTTCTCCCAGATGTCCGGTCGAAGGCCGTTGCCAATAGCTAGTCGGAGGTTATGGTTTTTGTCGTCGGGACTAGGAGGTGTCGCCATGAGGTAGCGGATAATTTCGCCGACGTACTTTTGTAGTGTAAAAATGAGGAAATAAAGTAATTAGTTTTTTTTGGGACTCTTCTTCTGTCTAGTGATCATGTCAATGGATGCCATTAAAAGAAAAGAAAATCGAATATACTTACCACAAAGCAGGTGGCATTGACGCGTCTGCACTCGCTGATAAAGTTGCGTGCGCTAAACGACTTTGCAATGATGAAGCATCCACCCGTGCCTACCACATTACACATAGTAATGATAGCTAGGTTTATCCATAAAACAGTGTGTGATGGCGACGAATATATTTAGTTTCGATCGAACAACTTTGCAATATAATATGCAAAACATGAGAAAAAAGGAAAGAGAAAAATAGCTTACATGCAGTGCCGTGGAAGAGAGGCATGGTGCAATACATGCGGTCGGTCGGTCGGAAGACATTGCGGGCAGGAGCGATCCATTGGGATCCAAGGTAGATTAGATGAGGGATGACGGCTGCCTTGGGCATGCCTGTTGTTCCCGAAGTGTAGATGAGCATGCAGGGGTCTCTCTCTGTGATCTTTGGCTTGACCCAGGTATCATGAGGATACGTGACTTGCCACGTTAAGGCTCGCAGCGGCACAAAGGGCATGCCCAGTTTCTCTGAGTGGGCCTGTATCTGCATTGGGTCGGAGAGATCAGCATGAGCATCAATGACATAGGGGGCAATGCCGCCAAGTTCGTTGGCAAGGACATTTGTGCCGAGATCGTGGATCGCTTGGACGTGGCTCTCAGTACACAAGACAATCCGAGCACCAGACACCTTGAGGCAGTGTATGAGTGAAGCGCCAGTCAGATTGTGGTTGATGAGCGCACCGACGACGCCAAGGCGCATCATCGCGTACTTGACAAAGTACATTTCGGCCGAGTTACGCATGAGGACAGCCACTACGTCTACATGTCCGAAAATCCATACAGGTGAGTCAAGGACGGTTAGTGGCGCTGTGTGTTATGTTATGCAATATAATAGACGTTGTGGGGAGGAGAGACAGGAATGCACGCGGTTTCAAGCCTGCAATAGAACCCAAAAGCGAAGACGAAAAACAGGCAACGGTCCAATAGGATGAGGGTTATGGGGATGGATGAACTCCCAGCCGATCATTTGGGTTGAAAGAATTTCCGGCTAGCCTCTTCTTGCTTCCCTACAGTGCATGACCCCGCTTTCGCCTTATTTTTTTTCGTTTGGCTGACAACATAGGTTATTCTCCCACACCCCACCCTACTACGTAGACAAAACCTTCATTAGGGTTTATATTCTCCCTCCATCGGCTCCCCCGCTTCACAATCTCTGGAAATGGCGCATCAAGACCAACTTGGGGCAGCACAAAGTCACCCGTTCGATATTTATCCTCTCTTGCCCTCTATCGATCTGAGTGCATTTACCTCCTTTCTTGCATCCCATGCTGAGGAGCCAGTCAGATAGCTTTCCAATCTCTAATGAAAATAGAAATAATTCATTCATGTCAGGCACGTTTCTGTATGTTTTGCGAAATGGGAAGTTTTGGCCAAGTTGAAAACGCCTTTGCAGAACGGTCTCTTTCTTTTTTTTCCTGCTGAAATGTTACCTTCGTTGGCTTGTGCATACGTCCATTCACGGCCTTCGGGAGAAATGACGGCGACCGAGTTTGGATATTGCTTTACGGTTCTGAGGAAGCCATTGTAGGCCGAGACATAGCCATCCTTGACGTTCAAGTCTGCGCATAGGGCTAGAAGGGCGTCGAGGGCCTTCTTTCCTTTGAGTAGTGTCCCAAGATCGGTCGAGAGGTAGTACTTGGCATCGACATACATGGCACCCAGTGCCAACAGAGCAGCCGTGATAGGCACCATATTGTTGCACAATTTCAAATGAGATTATATCGCAATAATATCAAAGGACAAAATGAGGTCGATCAAGCAAAAATATATCGAAAAAAGACTAAAGAGAGTGATCGACAAGGAGGTTTGTTATAGCGATAGCGATAGAGAGAGGGAGAGGAATGGGGTATAGGTTGGAAACGTAAAAGTCAGATGGATCCAAAGAAGAAGAGAGAGAAAAAGAGAGAGAAAAAAAGAGTCCGAGTGTAGGGTTTTTCTAACATTGACCAGGAACAGAGTTTTACAGCAAGTCGATTTTGGTGGCTATCTGTTGAGCCATCTGTTTTGGCAGACAAACAAACTTGTTTATGTCGTTGAAAGAGAGAGCGTGGAAGGATAAGAGCCGTCAGGTCAGTGGGGGTGGGGGTGGGGAGAGAGACTTTGTTGTTGGTCGTTCATGTAGGTGTTTTTTTTTAGTGCAACCACAGACCGTCCTCTCCCCTTCTTGCCCTTCCCCACCTCTCACCTTTGTGTCCGGTCCGAGATTCTCCTCGTTCCACTCGGTCTGTGGACCGGTCGATCATGATCGGCCAAGTGTGGAGGGTAGGAGTGAGTGCCTTCCTTTCATCCTGCCTTCTTGGTAGGCATGCATGCATATTTTCTTATCGCGTCTTTGTCTCTGTGTGTCCGTTGTCTACCCCTCATTGAGACACTTGCTCCATTCATACCCCACCCATCTCCGACATGCTCTGCTCGTCAGTATCCTCTCATACATATCCTTTGGCGCGCACAAGCTGTTTTACTGCGGGCACATAGCATTTACTAAAGAGAGAGAGAGAGAGAGAGTTATCAGTCCGCTCTCCCTCCCTCCTTCCCCTTTCCTCCCAAACGTGGCGTAGGTCGTACATCAGACGCGAATCTGCACGCGTACAATGCCAACAATCACAACCTGTGGGGGATAAATTGGCCTCGATGGGCTGTGAAGAAGTGTCACGTCCGCCTCAACACAGCTTTCCAACAATGATATACACCACAATGTTTCTCATGGATCCAGAAGTACCCAGAGAACACACTCTAATCGTGGCTACCAACGATGAGTCAGTGTGCACATATTCACCCCCTCCTGTGGAACAAAAGGCTGAGCGAACATGCTAGACTTGATGCTGCCGCAGTCGCCAACCCTTTTGTTGCAAGAAGGGGGAGGAAGAAGGAGAAAAAGGGAGTGATGAGAGAAAAGGAAGAAGAAGAAGGGAGTCAGATATAAAAGAGAGTGTTGACGAGAGAGAGCAAGTTGTGTGGTTGGGAAGGTTGCATTTCTCTCTTCTCTCTTACATTCCAGCTTCCTGTTCCATGCATTCTTGACACCAAAAAGCATTTTGCTCTCTTCCAACAATTCAAGTCCCCCCAAAAAAATAGTAGTCTACCTGCTGCAGAAATGCATACCTCCTCATTGCCTTCGCCATTAGCTTCATCGTTCTCGTCAGTCCATTGTCCTTTCTCTCAATAGCATCAACCTTCTCACCGTCCCTGTCCTTCTGCAGGAACTTCCTCTTCTTCAAGTGCCTTCAACATGGCCTTCCACCCTACTCCTAGTGACTCCACTGCCGATTTCTCGCCCTGGAAGGACCACCAGGGTTCTCTTCCACCTGAAATCGATGTCGAGGGCAATGTCGAGTACAAGGTAACGCCTTTAGTTGATCCTCTTCTTCTTTCTCCTCCCTCTGCTCAGTCCTCTCCCTCTCCCTACAGCGTTGGCGAACTTGACATGCTAAATAAAAAGAAACATGTGCAAAGAAAGAAGGGAGTGGACGAGCAGCAGATCATTCTTCACTGCACCATACTGCAGGGGATATCAGGCCGAGCCTCTTTGATTTTTTTGCATTATGATCCTCTCTCCTTTGCTTTCTAATTGTGTGTGTGTGATACAACGGTTGGACCTCTGAATGGTCCGTTTTACAACAGCTTAAACTCGTAGCTACTATGCCTGATCGCTTTGACCATCTGGTCACGCAGCTCAAGTGGAGGTGAGGAAAAATAACAAAAACGAATCTATTGAATTTTGTGCTGTTCTTGATGAGCGTATATCTGAACAGAACGACACGTTGTTGCTGAATATAAAAGCGACTAACCGACTTTTTTGTAACGCCATTTTTTTTGTCTTGTTAGATTGTCCGAAGGTCATGGTAGTGCCATCTACGAGATTGGCGTAGCAGATGATGGCTCCTTTGTGGGTCTCTCTCCAGAAGATATGGAGGTCTCCCTGCAGACATTGTATCGGATGGCCGACGCTCTGTCGGCCGATGTGACCATTCTGCGTCGCGTGTCGGTGGAGGCTGCTCAAAGTCAGTATCTAGACCCAGCAAATCAAAATCAGGAAGAAACGGATTCGCCGAACGCATCGTCATCAACCACTACCAATACCCCTGGTACGACAGCAGTAACAACAACAACAACAGCTGCAGCAACAGCTATAACTACATCCACACCAACAACGACGAGCCTTGCGCAGCGCCAGAAATCGGCCTCGTCTCCTCGAACGGACCCTGAATTTATCGTGGTCGAGGCGCGTGTGACCTCACGACTATCGCGAGAGCATCATTTTGTGGAAATTCGTGTCGCACTCGTTGGTGGCCCCGATGCAGGCAAGTCGACGCTCCTAGGCCGATTAGCACATGGTATTGCTGACAATGGTCGAGGTAAAGCAAGTAAGTTTTTTTTTGAAGTTTGCATTTTTTTTTTTTGGGAATCATGCTCCTATGGCACTTAGCCTCAAGTGACCCCCTTTGGGATATACTCCTTCCTCGCCTCTTACGATTTCCTTGTCCTTGTCTATTTCTTCATTATAGGACTGAACATGCTACGTCATAGACATGAAATCAGCACTGGTAGGACGTCGTCTATTTCGCACGAGATCATCGGCTTTGATGACGAAGGGACCTTAATCAACTACAACACGACGCACATCTCAACATGGCAAGAGGTCTGTGCGTCGTCTAAAAAGGTTGTGACACTACTCGACACTTGTGGTCACCCGCGGTTTCTCAAGACGACCATTGCAGGCTTGACGGGCCATGCGCCAGACTATGCCTGCTTGGTCGTCGATTCCCGTGTTGGCGGCGTGAATGAAATGACCAAAGAACACTTGGCTCTTGCCACCTTGTTGGGACTCCCAACCTTTGTGGTTGTCACGAAAATGGATGTTGCGACCCATGAACAGTTACGTGCTACCGTCACCGCTCTTATGCTCTTGATCAAACGTATTGGTGCTTCGTGTGTGGATCTGGCCTCACTTGAAACAATGCTGCCGAAGAAACGCACAACAAACTCACACGCAACAGGCGAGACCTCTGGCAGTCATGAGAGTAACTCTGACAACAAGGGCAGTGGTGAGCCTAGTATGGCTTCGGCTGCTGGTGCAGCAGACCAACAGCAAGGATCTCGACGGTTTGTACCAGTGATTGTTCAACAATCAAAGGATCTCGAGGCTGTTGTAGACAAGTTTACCAATCCAGACCGGATAGAAGCCACCAAAGTAGTGGTCATCCCCATCTTACTTATTTCCAGTGTCACTGGTGAGAATTTGCATCTACTCGAACGCCTCTTATACCTACTTCCAAAACCATCATCCGATGACGATAGCCAAGGTGCTCAGCTCCAGGAAGATCCTGCATGCTTCCAAATCGAAGAGATTTATAACATTCCAGGTACAGTGATTTTTTTTTGCAGACATTGGGTTTAGCATAGTGCTATGAACATTTGCTTTTTTGGTTGATAGCATAATTATCTCCGCATGAACCCTATTCTAATCATTTCGTCCCCTAATTTTTTTCTCTTTCTCTCGCTAAAAGACATTGGCACCGTTGTTGGCGGTTTTCTACACTCGGGCCATATTGAGGTTCAAGATACAGTGGCTGACATGGGCATAGGTCCTGCATCTTCCTCGTCCTCGTCATCATCATCATCATTGCCTTCGCCTATTTCTTCTTCTTCCTTTCCATCAGAAGATACACATCGCAACCAAAGACGACGAGGTCGTCGGTTATACCTTGGCCCCGTAGACAGCGACGGCAGCTTTATTCCAATCATAGTCAAATCGATCCACCGCCAGCGCATGTCGATGCGATCGATTGACCCGGGCCAAATGGCGACGATTGCTCTTGACAGTTCAATGACTGTTCCTTCGACAAGTTTCCACAATATCGGTGGTAGTGGTAGTAGTAACAAGCTACACAGCAAAAGCTCTAGTAGCACCGTTGGTAGTCAGGGTGGTGATGCAACAACAGCGGCAGTTTCAACTAGCAACAACTCCGCTCCTACTACTACTACTACTACTACCATACTGGATACGATCAAGGTGCGTCGAGGCATGGTTATTCTTGAAAGTGATACCGACCCTCGGGGCACATGCTGCCAACAATTTGAGGCAGTGATTCAGGTGCTGGCGCATGAGGGTACTTTTGGTCTTGGATTCCAGGGCATGATCCACTGTGGTTCTGTCCATCAGAATGCCAGGATTGTCAAAATTCGACTCTTGTCGGACGATGACAAGGATGAGAATGACGAACAAGACGAAAACAAAGAGATCAATGGCGAAGTTGGTGCTGCTGGCACCCAGAAGAGTGCCATCGATATGGATCGTTCTCCTTCAGCATCCTCAACAACAGCACGTTCGACCACCGGTTCTGAAGCTGCTAAAAAGACCATTGTGGAAAATGCGCAAGGAATGATGGGCGAGCGCGATGACGATGAGAAGGAAGAGCCCCAAAGCGACGGATCCATCACACCCTGCTCCGAGTATGGCTCAGGGTCAACATCTAGTTCTGTTCCTGGATCACGCAGTGGATCCATCTACCGTGGCAAGGATTATCACCATAACCGGCTGAATCTACTTCAGAGCAGCGATGGAGGCGGTGGTGGTGGTGGTAGCAGTGGACCCAAGAGCGGACAATCTGCTGGCAGGATACCAATCTCAACCATGCGTCAGCTCCACCGACTCTCATTACAGTCGCGCCAACAAGGTGTCCCACCGTCGCAATCACAACAACAACAACAATCACAACAGCATCGTAACCTTTTGCAAGATGGCAGCGGCCAGGAGCCTGGTCAGCAAGAAGGAGAACAGGCACAATATGTATCCAGAGAGGAAGAAGAAGGCGATGATGACCAAACCGTCCAGCTTTCGGTTGGTAGTCGAGCGCGAGTCGTTTTCGAGTTTTGCCACGACGTGGTATTTATGCGTGAGGGCACTACAGTCCTGTTCCGACAAGGCCGTACTAAATGCGTTGGCAAGGTAGTGCGTATGCTTTAACGGCTTATCAAAAGGGAACAAAAAAAAGAGAAAGAAACAACCCAGAGTGAATGAAAGCGACTGGCTAGCCTGTGTTTGTGAATAAAGTATTCAAGGGGATCAATTTACAAAGACCAACATTCATCTCCAAAACACTCAAAAGTCTGGTTGTTTCTGGGATAAAGCAGTTTATTATTTGATTTGAAGGAGCAGTCTTTTTTTGTTCTCTAATATGCTGCGCTGCCGAACAAAAAAAAACGTAGATGAGAGACTGCTCACTAAGCCGCAGCTCCTGAGGCTTTGGATCCCTTCTTCCCTCGCTTTTTGCAAGTACAAATCTGATCCAACAAGCCACGATTGACCTTCAGCAGCCGCAGTACCTCGGCCGACGTCTCCTTCTTGCACTGTTCGCTATACGGAGACTGGAGGGTGGCGAGAATTTGATTGTGCATCCGGAACGAGATCTCAACGACGGGGGATGCCATGACCATGGCTGGCTGGTGGGCTGCTTCCTTGGTGGTGTAACTGAAATTGGTACATCCGTATGATTGCAAAAGTTCCAACAAGGCCTTGGTCGGGTGCACGGCAACATCCTCGAAAGTCACATGCCGCTTGATGTATGGCCAGACCAATCGATGGAAGAGGTCGCTGACCACTTCATAATCGAACCCAGAATCCACAAATACTGCACCAATCGTCGACTCGACTAAATCGCCCAGCACCTTTGGCATCGAGATGTTGAGCCAAAAGTCAAACTCTTCCTCTTGCTCTTCGCGCGTCAGCGGCATGGCGACTTCTGGTGATCCAGATCTAGTATTATTGCCAACAACGTCCATGTCCAAGAGTTCTCGTCGCTTCTGTGCCCGCTTTTGCGCCTGCTCTGCCTTGAACGCTTCCACAGCCACGACAGCATTGGCGACCGTGGTCATGAGACCGGCCGAAGACTGGTCCAGATACCGATACAGGCCCAACTCGATCGCCAGGGCACCCAAGATGCGGTTACTGACCGAGTTGTCCTTGGCCACCACAATCGTTCCAGGGTCAGATTCTGGGTGTTCTTCAGAATACTGGCGCACGACTTGGAAATCAAGCACAGCATCACCCAAAAACTCGAGACGTTGGTAACAGATCGAGTCCACACGCAGTGTTGACGCATGCGTCATGGCCTCTAGGAAGTACATGGGGTTCTTAAACTTGTACCCGAGTGCTGCCTCGGCACCTTCAATGTTGACTCGGTTGCGCTCTATGAGTGACTCGTGTAAGGCTGGTGGCTGGTGTACCTGCGAGAACGACCACCAATGCTCAAACTCGGGGAATGGTACAAGCAACGCCTTGGCAGCCTTTAGACCAAGCTCGGTTCCACCAGTGAGGAACGCTGCACCAAGGGTCGCCTCGACAATGTCGGCCAGCGTCTTGTTGCTGAGCACGTGCTTGAAATTCTTTGCTGCAAATTCTTCCCAGGTCTCGCCATCGGCAGAGAACCCGACTGGGCGCCATGCCTTGCGATGGAACGGTATCGACGCCACATGTTTGTGGATCTCGAGTTGCAGAGCATGCTGGAGCAGTGCATGGTTAGAGACGATCTGAATACGGCTCGCGTGCAACTGTCCTTCATCCTTGGCAGGATTGACAATGTACAACCGAATCGTGCACGAGAATTTGAGGAACGAATCGCCAAGCAGTTCCAATCGTTCGTACTGCATGGCCATGTTGGCCGAGGGTGTCGTCAGGGCCGTCAGCATCGTTTCGACAGGGATTTCTGTTAAGCCCAGCTTCTCCTGAAGCTCATAGGCACTCAAGTACGCGTCCAGTCGCACCATGGTGGATGGTATCAATGCAAACGCCCTCAGAACGCTCGCAGCGATAGGAACGCGGAGACATTGACCAAGCGCACACACCAACGTCTGGCTGACCTCGCTCTTCTCAATTGTCTGCACAATAGGTTGCAGGTGGTTCCGAAACCGTTTCGTCCGCTCGAGAATAGCAATACGCCCTTCAATCGGCTCTTGCAAGAGATACTTTTCCCGTAGGTACTCACCAACGGTGAGCAGTGTGGGGTCATCTCCCGAAGCATCGGTGGAAGTAGTAGTAATAGTAGTAGTAGTAGTAGTAGTAGTAGTAGTAGTAGTAGCCTTGTCATTCGAGCCGTCGCCATTTGTGCCAGCTTCGGCGGCAGCCGCATTCTTCTTGAGCTTCTTCCGAATATGCTCTTCTGCATAGGCTTTCAAGTCTACCTCACACATCTTGGAGTCAAGTGTCACATTGGGTAAAATCGTTTTGACAGTATAGTCTGCAGACTTGTTGTTCTTCATCGTGAGAAGAGAATCAAATGACTCGGGCGTCAAACCTTGCAACTCTTCGTCTGTCAAAGGCGCCAAATTGGATTGTGAGTTTACCAGGGCTTCAACTTCAGCCCATGCCAAATCATCTCGTACTAGGGCTTTGGGGTGATCTTGTGTGCTGTGTGTAAACGGTCCATCTGCGTGTAAGGGGGCCAGAACATAAGTCAAACGCGCCAAGTCGCATTCATATTTGCGCCGACTCACCCTTGAAAACAAAGTAGTTGTGAACCGGCGAAGTTGGTCAACGTCGTCGACAGAGAGCTGCACATACGATGATACACGATGAATAACCACAGTGCGCTCGTGACTATCCACAAACAGTTGAATCGGAGGAGGAGCAGTTGGCAGTGGTTGTACAGTGAGCATGCATAGCGGGCGAATTGTTTCAAAGAGAGGATCCTGCTGGTCTTTGTCGGAAAGTCGGAAGATACTGGCATAAAGAATAACTGTGTTCTCCAGCAGGTCAATTTTGAAGGGAGCCCAAAACGACGGAACCTTGAATGGGTATTCTTGTGATGTGATTCCTCCTTCTTCTCCTCCCACGCCACCTCTTCCTCGCTTGCTACTACTACTACTAATAGTTCCTTGTGGTGGTTGGACAGGTTTTGGATTTTCTACCACAGGCATGAGGTGATCGTTCAACGCACCAAGTATATGAAGCTGTTCGCAAGCCTTGAAAGCTGCCGATCTTTTCGCCATGGTCTTGGTTGACGCAATATCCGACTCGACTCGACGAATAGGTGCAACGGAAGGTAGAGTGACCTGGCAAATGAAACCCGAAGTGCCAGTGGCAGAGATTTCAAACTCTGGCCGCAAGACTGTAAACTCGTCAGCGCGCAACTTGCTGCAGTAATGGTAGATGAGCGCTATGGATGATTCCATTGTCAATTTGGCACCCGTCGACTCGACCACGTAGGTGTGCATGTATCTAGTGCCGCGCCGTGGAATGTCCTTGTCCATGTCCGAGGGGACCTTTGGGGCCTTGCCTTCCTCCAATTGCTTGCTCCACACCTCCATGTTTCGCACCTCGCCCACAAGTCGCTCCATAGCCGCCTCACTCTTGCGGTTTTCGTGCTCGAGGAAAAGGACAAAAAGTGACTGGTGTTGGCGAGCACGACCACGAGATTGAATGTAGCTGATGGCGCTGTCTACGGGGTCATATCTGTAATTCGATATGAAGAATAAAAAAACAAAGGCGTCAAGCTTACTCAGGTTATCGCAGCCATTGACCCCATAGGGTTGTTGTTTTTTTTCTCCCCTTTCTTTTTATCTAACCTTCCATTCAACTGCAAAAAAAAATGTGACACATTACCGCACAACAACATTGCAGGAAGGAATATCAAGTCCTTCTTCGGCCACCTTGGTAGCAACCAACAGGTTGTACGTTCCATTTCGAAAGTCGGTAATCACGCGGTTCTGCTCGTTAAACATCATACGTACGCTCCGGTCCTTGCCCTTCTTGCCTCCACCGTGACCAACCAATAGTCCAACACGGAAGATTCCTTGAAAGACCTCCAGCTCACGCAACAGTTCTCCCACCGCATAGGCAGCGTAGCGGCGTTCGACAAAGATGATGCCACAAAACTCATCCTGAAATTTTTTATATGTCACCCATAATAGTTGGATGAGTTTCATGGCTTTGGGTGACATGTCTTCAACACTGAGCCGAGGTCGACGTTGAGGGAAAATGGGTGGCAGACGCCAGGGTTCAGAGGATGGTGTAGCAGGAGTCAGCATGTACGAGTCAGCGGGATCATCCCCACCATCAGGGCTGTTTTTGGGATATATATCCAATTCGAGGTCTTGGAGGTCAATCGCAAGCTCCATCTGCTTCTGGAGGAGTCGGGCCATGCACCATGGTCCTAGGTTGGACAACACGGTCGACATGACATTAAAAGTGTTGACGCCGTTGCTCATATCAGAAATGTCGTACTTTCTCATAAACTCGGACACAAGGTGGGTGATCGGGTATCGGTAGTAGTATAGGATAACCTCCTTGGGCTGAGGCACAAAGAGTCGTACGGTATCAGCATCAGCAGTGTAAATGGTCGCATCAAGGTTGAGTTCAAGCTCTCTAGTTTAAAAAAAAAGGTGCACAAACGGGGAGGAAGTATGTTATGTTAGATATTTTTGTAGGGAGAGGAAGTGATAGATAAAACAAAAAAAAAGCTGTCGAGATCAGTTAAATCCAATGCAATACCTTGCACACCAAGCTAGATGGGCTGCTGAGCCCGAAGAAGGTGAGGCTGTCATGCCAAAGACCTTTGGTCGGATCTCCTTCGGTGCAGTATGGTAGTAGTTGCGCATAATGTTATGGTAGGGGTGGTCATTGCGAGCATGGTGGCACTCGTCAAAGATAAGCAAGGCAACCTATTTTTTGTAATGGAAAGTATTAGCTTTTGCTGTAAGCACAATGCTATTTCTCCGCACTCATTCACATACACAAAAGATCAAAAAAGGACATGAAAACAACAGCGCCCTACGTTGCTCATTTTAAGAAAGCCATGTTGGAAGACATCGGCCAGGATCTGTGCTGTCAGGACAATAACCTCGGCATGAGGCATGATGCGTTCCCAGTGCGCTTTGGATAGGTATCCAGTACGCATGTCTCCGCAGTAAGCCTCCACGTGAGCACCGCATTGCGTGCGGATGACGGCTGCTTGCTGGAAGACGAGTGGCACGCTGTTGACCACGAAAAAGCAGAGTCTCTTGTTGGGTGGAGTGACTGGAGGTTCATTATCGTCCAGGGACACTAGAGAAGCTTCGTTATTGTCCAGGGACACCAGAGGAGTTTCGTTATTGTCCAGAGACACCAGAGGAGCTTCGTTATCGTCCAGGGACACCAAAGGAGTTTCGTTATCGCCTGCCTTGGCAGGAACTGAAGATGGCGGCTGCTGCTGCGCTCGTTTGGCCTCACGGGCAAGTATCTCGTTGATTAACATGGCAGCAACAAGGGTTTTGCCAGTGCCAGTATTCATGACAGCAATAATGTTTTGTTCCTTAGCCAGGGCAAACAGTTTGTGCTGGTAAGTTCGAGGCGTCAATGCAGCTGCATCGAGGTCAGCTAAATATGATGACGCGTGAGAAGCATACGAGAGAGGAGATACTGAGATGGCACCATTGGTAGTTGTAGTCTTTGTGGCCGTAGTGATGAAGGGAGTAGTGGTAGTCGTAGTGGTAGTCGCAGCCGCAGTAGTAGTTGTTGTAGCAGGGCCCGATGAAGTGGGAACATATTCTCCAGGTATATGAACAGGCAGGGTATCCTCCGGTATTGGAGCAGCAGGGACACTTATTTTTTCACGAGGTATGGGTGAAAGTTGAGCCTTAGGCACGGGCAGTGACAGCGGTAAAGGCACAAGTGGAGGCAAAGGTTGAGAGGCAGGTGGAGGGGTATAGACTACAGGGTCGTCGTCAAATGAAATGAGATCACGTTCCTCCATAGGTTGCCGAATGGAATGAAGGTTGGGGCAGAGGAAGAGGATATCGCTGAATCAAAGGTATACTGGCAAATGGAAAGAAAGTGTGGGAGAAGTGAACGACAAGCGGACAAATAATAATGAGAATTACGGCTGTGATGTTGACGACGAAGGTATAAGAGCAGTAGTCGATGTTCTGAGTGGCCGCGGCCGTTTGGCAGAATGTCGGTGGAAGGAAATGTTTTTGGGAAAGGTGCTCTATGACAATGATTCCTCACAGAGTCGCAACCATTCTTTTTTCTATGGCTCTTCAGCACTTCTACACTGTTCTTTCTTTTTTTTTTTTTGCTCAACTTGCCTAAACTACCTTTTTCTCTCCTTGCTTTCCCATTCATTTTTCCCATCAATAAAGTCATGGCTACCAAATGCACAGCGCAATACCGAGTGGACGGGAAAGCAGCCAAAAATGGCAGTCAGATTTACATATCACAGCCCACTCAGCTAAAAGACACGCAGTCGTACACAGAACTATACGCGTCCATTACTGCTGCTACAGTTGTTGACTTCCCCCGTGTCGATTTCCTTAAAATACCAACTAGAGTCTAGGAACGTTCTGGCGGTTGTCCGGCAACTCGCCAAGTACTATTCGTAGAGCCGCTAGCAGTTGTTGGAGCGCACCTTCACCCTCCATACTTCTCAAGCATTAGCCATTGTGTGCCAAATGTCCAGTAAAAAAGGTGGGAGCACAGATAAGTCTAGACATGGAAGAATATGAACAAAAACACAAGACACAGGATGTCTTTCTTTTTTGACGATATCTACCGGGATAGATAGGATCTTTGAGAGTTGTTGAATATGAGTAACGACATGCAAATGACGATATTTATATTGGCGTGAAATTTTCATGACAGATATAATGTCAATATCAGCTAATAAAACAGCGAGAAGCTACTACATATGCCTCCTTCCTTGATGAATGTCACAAAAGACTGATCTCTTGAGAAAAAAAAGTTGATGTGTTGTACAATGTTGAGTGGAGATCGAAAACAAACAAAACTAGGCAAAGGAAGGAAAACGGAGGGTTCATGAAGAAGCGTGCATCAAACTACTCTCTCAACTCGCGTAAGAAATGGTCATTCTGAGCATAATCCATCGATGATCCATAGCTCGTGCTAGAGTGATGGCCATATGGCTGCGGAGAGGTCCGTCCAGCTCCACCACCCACTGCACGGTCTGTTGTTCCATCTTGTGTCATACCACCATATACACCCGTGTTGCCCATCCCCGGATGTCGATACTGGCCGTAGTCAGGCACGGATGAACCTGTTGTGCCATCTAGGTGGGCGTGTCGATAGGCTGGCGAACCTCCTCCAACGTCATAAAGTCCTCCTCCGCCTCCTAATACAGGCGAGTAACCTCCACCCCCACCTCCAGAAGGCATGCCATGGAGACTTGCTTCGCTTGGGTGAGGAGACACACTACCGCCACTGCCACCATTTCCATGTCCGCTTCCGTTGCCACCACCAACGGCCGACATCATTGGGATTGCAGCTGATGACATTGGGATCGCCGAATCATGTACTGGTGGGCGGAAGATGTCGACGGCAGGTGCATGGTCATAGTCATGGTCGTCTGCAGGATAGTATGCATCGCCGCCAATTCCACCTAGTGCCGTGCTTGTCACTCCCGAGTTACGAATCTTGGTCTTGAACTGTCGCGATGGCTGTTTGTTATTGATATTATATTGTTATACGCGAGTTTTTTTTTGTTAGTCTTATAGTGACATGTTTTGTTTTTCGTTTTCAGAAGGATAGCATGCAAAAGAAAACGGTACTGGCACAATGATAAGTAACACGAAGGAGAGAGAAGGGCACATACCGAGAGCTTCCACTTGCGGAATATCCATACACCAATTCCACCAGCAATGACAATAGCACCGACTACGGCACCGATAGTGATAGCGGCCTTGTTGCCAGTCGATAAACTATCGTTCGGTGGTGGTGCTGGCGGCGTCTGATCACCGGTCGGCTTGCTCCCGCTAGTCTTGGCTGGGTCTCGACCACCACCGTTACCGGAATCTTTAGTTGGCTTAGTATTGCCATTTGATGTCTTGACCGGGGGTGGGTTGCTCTGTGTCGGTGGTGGTGGCGGTGGATTAGTTGTGGTGGGTGGTGGTATCACAGGATCGCTTGTCTGCGGCGGCTGCGCGGATGTCACAGGCTCGGTCACAGGTGGGTCTGTTGTCACGGGCGGGTTCGTCGTTACGGGTGGATCTGTCGTCACAGGCGGGTCTGTTGTTACTGGTGGATCGGTGGTTACCGGTGGGTCGGTCGTAGGCACAGGAGGATCGGTCGTCTCTGTCTTTGGCGGTTCCGTTTCTGTTGGGACTGTTGGTTCGGTTGTTTGTGGAGGTTCTTCTGTTGTAGTTGGTGTCACATCGTCGGTTGTAGTGGGAGCCGGCGGAGAAGGAGAAGGAGGAGAGGAAGGTTCCGTTGTCGTCGTTTCCGGAGGTGGTTCAGTAGTTGGAGAAGGCGGATCAGAGGATGGGGCATCTTATGAGGTCAGTATTCGAGGCATGAAAGGTTATATTACGAGTGCAGGCATAACATATGAGAGAGAGAAGACGAGTAACAACAAACAAAACAAACGATAGATCGTCGCCAATAACCAAAAGGGTTAATGGAGATACATCATAGGAAAAAAAAGAGAGAAAGAGGAGTGGCAACGCAAATCATGGTAAGTCATATTGTTTGCGTTAGTCCAGTATGTTTTCTCCCTGTTTTGAAATAACAGGGCATTGGATTGCAACCATGTATCCATTTCCTCAAATAATGAACACAAGAACATTATTATTACTTGTGGTCGGTTCCTCTGTAGGCGTTACAGGTGGAGTGGTAGGGTCGGCTGTGGTTGAAACAGGTAAGGTTGAGTGTTCAGTAGGGGAAGGTGAAGAGGGGGTAGGAGAGATAGGAGCTGGAGACTGTGAAGAGGGCGTAGGAGCACTGGTGGACATACGTGTAGGAGTGGGCTCAGAAGACTCGGAAGACGGAGATGGCGTGTGCCCATTTGAAGGCTCTTTATGGTGGTGTATGGACGATCATCCAAACGACAACCAACAGCAAAGGAATTGCGCCAATCCAATCCCCAACCACAAACCATTCATCCCATATTTGGGGAAGGGAAGGGGGACAGCATTGAACAGGCAACAAAACAACAACAAAAAAAGACAACGAAGAAGCAACGGAAAGGGCAAAAAGAGAAGACGCGAGTTAATAAGTAATATTCTGGAGAAGCATTTTCTTCTACAAAGACTTGCCCACGTCACAAAAACACCAAGTCTGTCTTATTATCTTCGCTACTACTCCTTCCTCTTCTATCAAGTCCATTAGACTGAACAACAAATATCCTTCTCCAAAGTGTACTCAGGGTCATGCATGAGAAACTCTGTCTTGCTTCTCCGATTGCAGATTGTCACAAACGGGCAGTTTTAAATATGGAATGAAAGATGAAGAGGGGGGAACCAAATGTGGGGGGACAAGACCTTTGTCTTCTTGCATCTAGACCTGCTGTGATAGATTGTGCACAACATTGTGCAGGTCATTATCGTACATGTTCTGCGCGTGAAAATAATAACCAGCAATAGGGAGCGAATGAATGTACAATCGTTGTAGGTTTGGACTTCTATCCATTCCCCCCTTCTTTTTCATTGCATAGGATGAGTAAGCTAGGGAAGGTGCGGGGTGACAGAGGAAGAAGTGCGGTCCCTCACCCTTTTTTTTTCTGTCAACTCTGTTTCTCTCACCCTTTTCTCCGTTCCTTCCTTTTCCCATTATCCACCGTGCATATTTTTTCGCGGGATATGAAACTCATATTATTTATATTGTTTTCACAGTAAGGAGTTGTCCAAAGAATAATATGCAACATAAAATATTCCAATGGACAAAATGAGCCATGAATGCAAGGTTGGGGGGGCAGAAGAGGGGACGGAGATATAAGCGGATGGGCCCGATGGACTGGGGGAGTAGAAAGAGCAGGCCCAAAGATTGTCGTCATGGAAAGAACGCTGGTAAACAGTATAATTGCAACAGGAACAATGGCGTATTGTGGGCGTGATAGCTCAACATGTAACGGGAAAACACAACAGGGCGATATTTTTGGTTCCATTGACATATGTAACAGAAGAGATGTGTGGGAAGGGACAATGTAATGTAATGTGGATGAGAGAAACAGAGAGAGACCCTTGGTGTCGGAACAGAGAAGGATAGGACAGGGGGAGGGGAAGAGGAGGTGTAGGGGACCAAGGACGAACTGGTCGGTCACGGATGTTGCAACTAACACAGGTACACAGACACCCACCCACAGAAAAGAGAGAGAGGGAGATTGAAGAAAAAAAAAAAAAAAAGACTGAAGACTGAATGGTTCGCAAAAATAGATTGAACAGAAACAAACATACCAGCATTAGTGGTGGGCGGAGCGTCGCTGCCAGGAAGCAACTCATCGAGGATCCCATCCAGAATCCCCTGCCGTTTGTCAAAGAGACGCCTGCTCTGCTGCCTCCGTGGATGATGTTGCTGTGGTTCCATTGGCAGCACCTCAGCTTCAGCATTGGGATCTCGCCGCCGACCAAGGGCATGGGCGAGATCAAGTTCTTCGACCGAAGGGAAGTCAAGCGTATGGTCATCCAATGTGTTTGACGATGAAGGGGATAAGGAGGGATCAAGATGTGGCCAGGGCTGAGGGATGGCTGCAGCGTCTACTCCTGTCGCTATCCACGACAAGGAGAACAGAGCTACGGCTGTTGAGATGCCGATCCGCATTGGAAGCTGTAGTGGTTGTCGGGTAGCTGTCTTGGAGTGATAGAAGAGAAGGAAAAGGGCACCAGGAAGACAGGATAACGAAGAAGTATGAGAAAAAAAAAGAAAAGAAAATAGTTGCTCGAGCCCAGTGTCACAGAAAATATGGAGTTGTGAGCAGATGGTGACCGTTAGGGGGAGGGGCGAAGGAGTTCAGATATCTTTGCGAAAATCTAGTCCTACTCCAAACAATGTATGTACAGAGATAGGGTGGTGTGTACGGAAGAAGGTTAAAGTGAATGAGAGATGAATGAGAATGTGAAATGAATGAGAAGAGAGAGAGAAGCTATGACAACAGAACAACACAAGCTGCAACCTGGTTGCTGGAACACGCGCTTGCTTGATGTCAATCACGTCCACAGCTTTTCTTTATTTTTTTTCTCAGTACACGCCAAAAAAAAACTTGTTGGTAAACAAAAGCTGTGGTAGCCTTGTTATGGCTTGTGTTATGGTCCAAGGGATGGATGGGCTTTAGGATCGACGATCTGCTTTGCAGCAGCTTTCACCATCGTCATTGTCCTCTTTGTTACCCTCTCTCACGAACACTGCTCTTTATGCTCCTTCATTCCCAGATCTTCAGATTCTTCTTCCCCCCCTCCCCTTTGTCTCTCTTCGCTTAACCATAGCCACCACAAACAAGAAATAATAAAGAGCCTGAGGGAAATGGAGAAGAATGACAGCTCCATGTACGTAGGGTTCAGGTACCAGGGCCAATACAAACACCAATAAAAAGTCCGAAGCTCGGGTTTCAGTTAATCAAGACTATATTGCGATTACACAATCAACCTTGCGACTGCCTATTCCAAAGTCCACGAAGGCTCCAATGGAAACCATCCGGCTATTCATATCCTACGAGACAAGCAAATGGTCATGCATATCTGAAGTGCCCCCGGCCACCACTTCGAATACCTACCATACCGATAACTATGGGATGATGGCAGCTTTTTGTCCAGGAATAGCTGTTGAGAGATGTAGGAACAAGAAGCAGCGACAAACAATACCCAACTAGAGGTTGCCAACCAGTCATGAAAGAAGACAGGGACCTTCCTTGCAATACCATGGCTAAGTAAGTAGGTAGGATGCACAAAGGATTTTTTCACTAATAAGTATAAGCAAACAAGCGAAAGACGAGTTGAACTGAGACTTTGTCTCCAATAACTACTCGTTGCCTTTTGCTTCAACTATTTGGCACAGTACAGATTCGAAAGACGAATCCAATGTTTCCCATCTCCAATAGCCTCAGATGTCTCCCTTCCCTACAATTGCGCAAGAGCTCCACTGTCCCCCCCCCCATTTATATTGAAGGGTAAAAACGTGACAAAAAAGCTGCATCTATTTGAGTGTACAGGCCGGAAGAACGTTAACGCTATTTGATTCCGAGTGTTTGAAATGCAGCCCAATCTTCATTGGAGTAAAAAAGATGGGTGTATGCTTAGATCCACTTTTTCCAATCTCACTCTTCCATCCACCATTTTTCTCGATAATGGTGGACATTCTCTCTTATCTCTTGGGCTTTTTTCTCATATGAGTTCGTTCAGTCTGCCAAAATCTCGAATGCCCTGTCTGCATGTTTTCCTAAGGTACCCATCCATTTTTTTTGCCCCTTTCTTGCATGCATGGGAATTTTAAAAGCTGGCGACATTATTGGTCACAAAGGCTATTAAATACTAGAAAAAAATTCGCGACTTTCAAGATCCAGTAGCCATGTACAACCTATCCTATATTTGGTTTCACAAAGATCGATAAAAAAGATGCTGGAGATGAACTGTAAGTAGAGATGTACAAGTCTTTGCTAAGCTTTGCTTGTTACGCGCGACACCTCCATCTTCCAAGTCTATATGGCCCAACGTCCTTACTTTACTATACTCCGCAACCACATTCGGCTGTTTCCTTTACTTTCCCCCCTCAAAAAAAACTATGTAGATGAAATAAGATGGCATACTCACATACACATACAAAACATGAGCCGCAGACATGCTGGTGCACAAAACTACAAAAGTAGTTGGCATTTAAGCCACGTTACACATAAATCTGTACCTCTAGGAAATACGAAGTTTCCAGTAGTCAACAGAAATGCCGTCTCATTCTCACAACTTTTGTCGACAGTACCATCATACTTGTAAAAACAAACATGGTCTCCTCACTCTGTAACATATTAAGATGTTGGTGCCAGAAGGATATATGACAGAACGAGGAGGGGGGTTTGCAACGCCTAAGAGACACATGGATCAACAATATGGCGAGCATTGGCAATAGGTTCTACTTTATGCAAAATTTACCTCTACGAGCGGCAGTAGACATGGACAGGCCCAGCAAACGTAACCATATTAAAAAAATAGTTGGGGCCGAGTTCAAGCTTTTTCGATACGTGAACATTGGCGTGTAAGTTGTTCCAATGGGTACTACACTCCTGGAAGGCAAGCCATGGTGTCCCTGAGCCTTTTGACAAAGGAGTACATTTTTATAGGAGCCCCGTCTCCATTAACACCAAATGCATACGGGTTCAAATGGTTTTATCATCCTATTCTACTTGCCTAGTCGCTCTTGACCACGCTTTCGTTGTTTAGTATCCATGATCCTTGAAGCAGAATAATTTCACAACAAGAGAATGTATTGAGCATGGAGGGCATAAGTACAGGTGATACCACCCTCAAAAATGGTAATCTTACCCTTTATCAGATGTAAACGCCCTCAAAACCCCAAAGGAACAAACATTACGAACAACGTACAAAGCCTACCTATTGAGCCCTAAAGTTCTAAACGGATAAACCAACAATAATAAATACTATAACCCCAAACGGATAAATTCATTCGTAGATGAGAAAAAAATGCAAGTTGTTTGTATATTATAGATGTTGCTAAACAAGCTTATAAAGCACAAAGGGTTGGGTTGGGGGTGGTACTTGACAGGTATGCAGGTATGGTATAACTAGATTGAATGATACAAGTTTTTTTTTCTTTTACAAATCAGCGACCTTGATGGAAATCTTGCCACCATCATACACGCCGTTGATCAAATTGATAAAGGTCTGAGGCGCGTTCTCGATTCCATCGATGACACGCTCCCGGAAATGCAGCTTGCCGCTCTCCAAAAGACCTCCAACCTTTTCCTGAAGCTCGCCATTTTCGAAATACTTCAAATGGTGCCAGTAGATGAAACCATAGATGGTCGTGCCCTTGGTGACGATTTGGTTCAAGTTCTTGATTCCATACTTTTCCTTGCCGTTCTCCTGCGAGAGCATGCCGACCGACAGGATTGCTCCAAACTCGTTCTGCAGCTCCAGCACGGCATCGAGCATTTCACCGCCAACGAGATCATAGTAGTAGTCAACTCCTTGAGGGCCTGCAATCTTCTTGATGGCCTCAACATATGCATCTGTTCCCTTCAGACCCTTATAGTTGAACGCGTCATCAAAATGCTGGTGCTTCTTCAAGTAATCCACCTTGGCATCAGAACCGACCGATCCAATGACACGCAGACCATACAGGTGCTTTGCCAACTGGCCAACGATCTGACCGACAGCGCCGGCGGCAGAAGAGACCAAAAGAGTCTGACCAGGCTTGAATTTTGAGCCATCGCCTCCTCCAAGGACCTTGAGGCCAGCAAAGGCGGTCAAGCCGTTCATGCCAAGAACTGAGACATAGTACGAAAGTGGAATCACATTAGCCTTGGCACGGGCCTCCTCCGGCAGAATGCGGATGCCGTAGTTTTGCCATGTCGAAGGCTCCTGCAGTTGGCTGATCCGTGTGAATTTGCCCCATTCGATGTTGGCAGAGATGAGCGTGCCTACAGGGAGTTTGTCGAATTTCGAGGCAACCACCTCGGCAATGCTCAGACCTGTCAAAGGTAGGCCCAGGTCAGCCATCTCTGGTGGCAGGTAGCCCTCGTCGAAGAAGAGACGAACGTCTAAAAAGTGAGGAAAAGAGGGGAGGGGTCGTGGGAATAAAATCAAAAGACGGCGGTTAGTGGGAGAGTTAGCGTGATTTTTTTGTGTTCATCAACAGAACAGGGCAAAAGGCTTGCATTAGAATATATAGAAGAATAAGCAAAAGTCTTACAGGGATCAAGAGAGAGGTACAAGTTGCGAACAATAACTTCATTATCGGCAACAGAGGTGAGATCAATGGCATTCTCAACAGTGTTGACCTTCATGTGCTCGAGACTCAGGGGTTGGCCGTTGGCATGCTTGACACGAAGGATGTTGGTGTTGGGAAGGAGGTGCGTAGCGTGAAGCATGATTGTGATGTTGGATAACAAAGAATAAAAAAAAAGAGCGGATACGTGTGTATTTAGTAGAAAAAGTCGTGAAATAGTGCTGTTTTAAGAGGATTTGAAGGATTGCGAGTGGATGTTGACCCACCCTTTATATGCAGTTTTCATTTGGAATGTTGTGCCACCAATATCGAGGCACTGCTGCGCTGTGCACGGTTAACCACGTTTGTCTTGGTCATCCCCAATGTGGCGCACTACACCAGCCACCATCAGGTCCGAATGCTCACTGCCCGGAAAAAAGCTTAATGAACCTTCGCAACACACGCCGTCTCTCAGGGTTTAGTAATTCAACGTTACTTCGTTTTTGCTTTCACCAAGCAACATTGTCACCATGTCTGCGCAGCTGGATACCAGTATGTCATCAAACACCATCATTCTCCCCCCCCCTCTTACACTGATCTGATCCGTATCCACAGAGCACTCTACGTCTACTTCTATTCATTGCGTACTATTCTAAGCACGTCATTTTTTGGTTTTTTACAGAGATAAACGTGTCTTTAACACAAGAGCTTCTTGTAAAGAAACGAAACAAGAAAAAAAATGAAAATGGACATTTTGCGCAAAAGAACAAAACTACGGTGTAGAAGACCATCGGAGACAAAAAAAATAGCGAGATTGAGAAAACAACGCGTCTTCAAGCACTTGAGGCTTCAAATTGTCCCAGAACCGAACAAGGAAAAAACAAAGGAGAGAACGAGAAAATAATAATAATAATAAAAAAAACCATTACAGAGACTTTTTCCAGACAGTCAAGAGAAGAGGGAGGTGACCAGTAATCTTGCGTAGAATTCTTCAAAAAAAAACATCGCTAATATTTCTTAGTAACGGTCGTAGCGATCATCGTAGCGCGAAGGAGGACGACGATCATAACCGCGATCGTACATCCGGTCGTCGTAGCCGCGCTCAACGCCGTAGGCCATGGGCCGGTAATCACGAGGAGGACGGCCATCGTACCGAGGGCGAGGACCCATCCATCTATTAAAAAGAGAATATCACAAAGAGTTGAATGTAAATAAAGAGATATTTCCAAAGAGTGTGGGACAGCAGAGTGAATTTTTCTCCAGAAGTTGCCTTCGAGGTAGGGGTCTCCCAAACTGAAGAAAATAGAACAAGTAATGACCCTGGGAGGGACAGCTCTTTGTTCTCTCGTTCTGGCAATTTTCTCCCTTTTTTCTGTTCTCTCTTCTTCAAGACAAAACAGAAAAAAGAACAAGAAAAGATTGACCAGTTCATTGAAAGATCAAGGGGCAATCAATCTGCAGGAACCATGCATTGTGCAATTTATACTTTTGCTTGGAAAACGGTCCATACCTATCGTAGTGGTCGCGATCATACCTATCATACGGCGAAGGACGGTAGTCGCGCATGGGTCCACGGTAATCTGGGGGATCATAGCGAGGATCATAGCGGGAATCGAATCGCTCAACACGGCGATCTTTGAAAACAAAACAGAGAGTATATATCAAAAACCATGAGTTACTTGTGCCTGAAATCAATTATCCAATTCAAAGTCATAGCAGCATAAATAAAGTATGATGATCCTTTACCTCCACCACCATAGTAGCTGGGAGGATGAGAAGAGCGCTTGGGTGGTCCACGGTACTGGCCAGGAGTAGGAGTTCTGGCGCGGCCACGCTTTGCCTAATTTGATCCGCAAATCAGTCTGACCGTTAATCACTGTTACAACGAGGAAAACCAATTTACAAAAATATCAACAAAATGAGAGTAACGAGAGACGTACCTTCTTCACGGCCATGGCGCGTCCATGAAGTTCGAATCCGTTCAACACCTGCATTGCAGCCTCAGCGTCCTCAGTACGAACCATAGTCACGAAGGCAAAGCCACGCGACTCGCGAGTGTGGGGGTCATACATGATTTGAACTTTCTCCACCTAAAAAAAATGAAAACATGTATTTGAACGGTTAGGGCACCATGGATTGTTGTCTTTTGCTTCCTTCACCCCTTGGATGTCTCTCCCCCCTTTGTCCTTTGGAGATGCGTGAAAAATGCTGCAGGCCGCATTTGAAATGGATACCCCTTGGACAGGGCACATTTTCCAAAGGGGAACAAATAAAAAAAAAAGAAATTAGAGTAGCTATCGCTTCACCATTTTCAAGTTAAAGCCCCTCTCTGCTTCAAAATGAGCCAGGGAGACAAGTTCAACGGAAAACGAGCGAGCATGAGCACTCACAAAAAGAATCCAGAAGCAGATCGGCAATGAACAAGCACTACCCCCTTTTTGCTCAAGAGGTTCAGCATGTAGCTAAAGGTGCTCTGTAGGTCATGCCAGGAGAAAGAAATGAGAATGTAGACAAAAAAAAAGATATCTAGCATGGGGCAGCCAATGGAACCATGGTAGATGAAACGGAAGGAAAAGGAGAAGCAAACAGGAGACAAAGAAAACTTTTGTCTGTCCTCAGCAAATCCCAAGCTCTTTTCTCTCTTTCTAATTCTTTTAACCCCTTTCTTGGAAAGGGGAAAGAAGGAAAAAAGTAAGAGAACAGTGATTCAAGGACAGGGGGTCAAAAAAAGTGAGATGCCCCAAAGTGTATGGTGAGGCGGCCCAGACGAGAAGGAATATCACCAGAGAAAACACCCGAGAGAAGAGAGAAAGGTGAGCTGCAAGATAAACCGGTGAAGGCGGTTATGCTGCTGCTGCTGCCTTTGGTTGAAAACACGCGCCAATATGGATTTGATACTTGTGTGTTGGTGCTGCAGACGGAGCTGAGTGGGGCGTAGGTGAACAGTGAAGTACTGCTTGAACGTAGATGCACGGTGCACACCGAATGCGCTTTGGTGGGTTTTGACCTGACATTTGAACAAAGCTGGAGGGTAAAGATAACAAATGTGTCGCATATCTGCGGTCGAAGACTGGGCGAATGCTGCTCACCTTGCCATATTTGCCGAACAAATCTTCGAGGTCGGTGTTCTCTGTCTTGCTAGAAAGACCGTTGACAAACAGGTTGTTGCCGGGGTTGGCGCTATCGTCATTGTCGGCCGTGCTGTGGATTGATGAAGGGTGTGAATTGTATGATTGTTAACGAAAACGCTGCAAGCGATTGATATGTTGAAGACGATGATGATGATGACGACGACGACGATGATGGACACAGTAGCGACGTTGTAAGGATCGTAAAGAAGAGCGTTCTTTTTCATATTTTCTTTTTTTCTTTTCTTCTTGCATCTGTCTTTCTTCTTCTTTGGAGTCTCTCGTGTCGAGTTGGAGAGAGACGCTGGAGAGAGCCGTATGAAAGAAACTTGTAGAGTAGCCGCGCCTCTGGAGTCGAAGGGCCATATCCTGCCCATCAGGAGAAAGAGTCGAGGTGCGTTTTCCAGCTCTTTCACGCCTCTCTTGTTCTCTCAGCCTCTCTCTCTTTCTCTCTGCCCATGGCAACAAGATAAGAGAAAAGAAAAAGAAAATAACCAGAGCTCCAATGATGACCAATAAAGAAAGGGTCTCCAGTGAAAAAAGACCAAAGAAGAAGCAAAGAAAAGGGTGTCTTTGGGAGCAACTAAATGCTTGTAGGGTAGGATCCTGATTGAAGTAGACATTATTTTGAGCATCAATGTCGTTTGTAGATTACGCACCTTCCGCGAGGTGATCGGCTGCGAGGGCGAGGGGATCTGGAGCGAGAGCTGAGGCGCGAGTCAGCACGGCCACGTTCCTGCTCGCTTGCCACGTCGTTGATTTCGTATGACTGATCGTCGGCCATTGAGTTGATGGCGTAATATGTGAGGAGGGAGAAATGAAAGAGAAAGGTAAGAAAGAAGAGTGCTTGTATGAGAGAGAGAAAGAAGCGAATAATATCCCTTGTAGAGGGGCGATGAAGGGGCGTTTGAAAAGGCTCAGCCAGAAAAAATAAAACCTCACAGAATTGTCCCCCTTCAAAACCAATGGGTGTAAATTTTGGGCCTGCTTTTTGAGTTTGTTTGTTTACATTTTATATAGAATTAAGTGCGAGTCCTTCCTTCCCTCTGTTGTGTTGTTGTGCAGACATTCCCTGCTCCGTCTTCACAATCCACCCCATTCAACCACCCACACTTCACATTCTCAGGAACGGCCATGTTTGCCCGTGCAAAGCTCACCTCTAATGCTGGCGCCGTGATGCGAGCTGCTGCCGCTGCTCCCGTGCGTATGGGTAAGAAGGGCGGATCGACATCGTTGAATGGCGATGCTCGCAATGACCTGATCAAGAAGGTGCTCTTTGATGCCCCTCCGCGCCCAGCCGTTCGACTCTCAGAGGAAGACCTTGCAAGACACGAGACCATCGAACGTGCATGGAAGCTCGTTCGCCAGCAACGCCGCCTTGCTCAGGAGGAGGCTCTCGCCAAGAAGTTTGAAAAGATGCGCCAGGCTTGCGCCGAGCTCGAAAAGACCAGCACCTACCTCTTCAAACACTCGCAGTCCAAGGAACGCAATGCAACTTTCCCTCGGCAACTTCGGACACTCACTGATACGCCCCCAAAACAGATCTGGGATTACCGGGGCGCATCACCATCAGGATCCGTCAAGCCTTGATCGGACTATTGCCCTTTCTTTGTTAATTTCAACTGTTCGCTCCTTTCAAAATGTCCTTGTACCATTAAAATCACCATTCATTCCATGTGTTCTACACGCATTTGGCCCCGGTCTGTTTATTTTATCCTCACGTGTGCCAGAACCCAAAAAAAATATAGAGCTGGAAACGTGAGGGCTATATTGTACAATATCATCATTCTATGAAAAGGGTTTTTTTGCCATCACTTTGGTGTAGGGGATGGTTTAGAAGGAGGATGTTTTTTGTGATCCTTCTTTGCCTTGCGCTCATTTTCAATCCGCTCCTTCTTCTTACGCTGCCATGTTTCCTTGAGGATGTGTCGGACATCGTCAACTCCCTTGGCAAAATTGCTCTCGCCCAAGAGCGCAAGCATCTCGACCTGATCATCTCTGATCTCGAAGTTCCATGTGGAGCAAAATGGGTCATTCGATGGATCAAACTCGCCAAAGGAGTCGTTTGGAATCAATGGGAAGTACACAAGAGTGATTGGGTGTGCTGACAAGGGCTTGTGATCGGAAGCGTCAGACTTGGTTTCCTGGTGTACTTCACCGCTCTTCGCTGCCTGATCAGCGTGATCAATATCACGGTCGTCTGCCACGATACCGTGAAAGATTTCGACTGGTTGCATCTTACGATCTTTGCCTTCTTTCTCCAGTTGCTTTGCACGGTGTTTAGAAATTGGTGGCCATCTTTCAATACCGCGGCGTTTGGCGTACTCATCTATTCAAAGCAGAAAGTTGGAAATTCCGTCGTGGGACAAAAGAAATAAGTGATGTTGCCAAGTAAAAAATCAACTTTGATCCAGTTCAAATCATATATACCGTTTCACGATGCAACATAGTCCATACCAGCTTTCTCAAACCATGGGACACTCTCAATGTCTGCGCTGCTGTCAAATGCAAGAATGACATCGACATTTCGGCCCGGCCGGAGCAAAGGATATAGAGGTAGATTGTTATCCATGCCGGCATCGTTGAGATACAAATTCTTGTGATGGGTAAAATCTTCCATCTCGGGATCCACGTTCTTTAGCAAATAGACAGGGTTTGGAAAGCAAGATGGGGAAAGAGGGTGGATCTTGGACATATTGTCTAGATACTATCAATATTCCGGTACGAAAGGAGAAGGGTCACATCGGTGAGTATCTCAGAATTATTGGCATCGTGGAATCGACCAGTTACCACTTTCCATAGTTTGTTAAGGGCTTTTTTCTTACATCCTGCACATAAGAGTCGAGTGCCTCTGAGATAGCCTTGTTAACCAATGGTCGCACTTCATTGTAATAATCCGCCAATGTGGCTGTAAAGGCTGAGCCAAAGGTACCGAGGAGGATGGCGAGATTGGTTTCTGGGATCCGTTCAATACTCTTTCCCTCCACAAAGCGGCGACCAAAGGACCAAGTCGGAATCCATGCGGATGTTTCTTCGCTGCCAAACTCATACGGAGTCATTTCGAACCACTGGTAGTAGTGAGGATCATCCTCATCCTTGGAGACTTCATCATCTACGACCAGCTCTCCATTACCCTCCGCATGCTTTTGTGGGCTTGGGAGCACATGAGAGACGGCGGTGTAGATTGGCAAAGGCTGATCTCCATAGTTGGTCCACCTACTCTGCTGTGACATTTTGAAATCAAGCGGATCGACCCATTCTTCATTATCACCATCGCGCTCTCGATGAATTAGCAGTCTTCCAGCGAGTAGCACTCCAAAGGCATCGACCAGAGTGAGTACTCTGTTCTTACAGTATTTTTGAACGACTCCTTCCAAGACCAGCTGAGCAGCTCCAGGGTTGTTAAGTATGGTGTCGATAAAAGACGGATAATGGACAAAATGTACTCCGAGCGATTGCTTAAAGTGCTCCTTGGTCTTGGAAAATGATCGCTGGCCCAAGGTCATGTATTGGGCGATCATCCAGCAACTTCCTGAGACGCCTGCCATATAAGTTGCACAGTCAAACAATCCACTCTTCTTCGCCGCTGACATATATCCCAATGCGGACACCATTGCTCGATATCCTCCACCACTAGAGGTAAATTTGGAGCAAAAAAAAAAAAAAAAAGGATAACTGTTAATATTGCGTGACTCTCGGATGAACAGTCAGAAGGAGGTAGAAATGCATTAGATCCGGAGCTAGCAAGCATTTTTCAGCTTACCTTCCTGCAAGAGCAATGATTGGGATATCGTCCTCGTGAACCTCCGCTTCCTTGACACCGATGAACTTTGCAAACGCTTTACGCATTTTTCTCTTGCGTGCAACAATGAACGCCTTTTCTTGTTGACAAAGATCATTTCCTTGACTGATGTAAGAAAGAAATAAAAATGTTGTTAATGGTTAGCTGTCCTCATCTGGAGCTCATCATTTGTTACATACAGCAAAACAAAATAGGTCATACCGGACACTGGCATCGAGCTGGATCTCAGGGTTCTTGGTGGAGTCTTGCATGTTGGCGACGATAGCCTGGTAGAGTGAACCTTCAGCAAGATTGAGCTCCTTCCACATAATATCAAGCATGTCAAAATAGTCCACCAGCGTAGGAACCCGTCCCTTGATCTCATCGGTGATGCGATCACCCCAACTCTGGATCTTATCGACTAGATCCTCCATAGAGATCTGCGGTAACTTGGGCAATGGGATCGAAGGGAGTGCGCCACCAAGTCCTGATTTGGCGTTCCCTTGCTTATCTTCACTGCCTTCGGTGCTTGCATCGCCATCCTTTTGCGTTGAAGATGGTTCATCTTTCATTGGTAGAGTACTTTTGCGAGGTAGCTTTTTGGAATCTTCGCATGCAACGGGAGTCTTTTGTTTTGAAGAAAACACGATAGCCATACAAATTCCAGCAAGGGCACTCATCGATGTCGTAAGGTCCATCCATCTTGTTTCTACAGAGGCCAATGCACCACAGAGAGGAGGTTAGCCGATATGAATTTAAACATTGAGATTTCAACTGTTGGGATGAGTAAAGTGTTCGTGACCGATTCATGACATAAGCCTCTTCTGATATCACATTGGCAACCGCCAAGAACTCCTGCCCTCCGGGATCTCCTTATACCACATGTTTGATCCACTTTTAAAGGACAGACGGTATGAAAAGACGGAGCCGTGAAAGAGGATGATGTCCTCCTCCCTCCCAAAGAATCCAGTTATGCACGATACAAAACGGGTTGCGAAAGACTATGAAAATCATGGAGAATAGTACAGACCCTGCATGTAATCCTACGGACACGACACGACACGAAGAAAGGGAGGAGTACCTTGGTGCTGCTGCGACTTTGGGTCCTTGTTACTGGGCGCGTTCGAGACATAGGAGCGGCGTTGATGGGGATCAAAGTATGAGGCAGGCAAAAGGATAGGTCGCCACGTTCGCAGAGAGGAAGAAGGAGCATGGTGTGCAAGGGTGCGAGCGCGAAGCGAAAACCGAAGTCTTGTGGCCAGTCCGTGGGAATGCCTCGCGCGATTAACGAGAAGCAGCTCCGAGAGCATTGGAGGCAGTAAGGAATGGTGGAACAGTAGAAGCTTAACTGAAGAAAAATATAAGACGGAGGAATGAGGAGGTCTGCGAGAGAAGAAAAGAGAATGAGAGAATAAAGGAAACAAGGTAGGAATAATGGCCTACGTGTTGTAAAGCATGACAGTCCAACAACCAGTTAGAGAGAGTCTCAACCCCACCACCACCCCACCCCACTCCTGTCATAGCAGCACAGACATGGTTTCTCCCGGGCAGGCAGGCACTTTTCTTATTTGCTTCTCTTTTCCCCTGTGGCAACCACCCCTCCCTCCCTCACACTCACTCCAGCTTCCCAGATGGCCGCTTTGTGACGGGTTGTTTTGATGTGTCCTGGAAGAACAAAAAAAAATGTTTGCCAAAACCAATGCTCTCTTCCTCTTTTTTCTCTTTCCACCCAACCCCATTCTCCTCTTTCTCCCTCGGTCTGTTCTTGGCTGCTGCGTCCTCTCGCACAAAGGAGACTCTCAGTTCACACACGCTGCAATATTATTGTATGGACAATGTTTATTTTTACTCTCTTGAGTTGTAAAAAAAAGACACAATTCAAATGAGTAGCAGGGGGGAGGAAAGAGGTGGCAAAACCAACCAGGCATTCCCATGTCTGTGCTTCAACAGGGTGCTTTGCTCATTCAATTGGCTCATTTTATTCTTTCGCTCTCTCTCTCTCTCTCTCTCACACCACAATCCATCTGTCTGCTTTGTCTCCCTTCTCTTCAGTCAAAAGGGAAAATCCAGTAATCGATGGTAAACACTCGAAATGCCACCTCCAACAGCGATGAATCTTCTGTCACAACCCATCCAGACAACCATAACAACAATGGCAGTGGACATGCTACCAGCCAGCCAATGGCGATTGTAAATAGTGCGTGTGCTGTGCAACAGCCGCTGCCCCGCAGGGCTTCGCAGCACTCGTTGCTCTCTGGTAACGTTGCGACGTCGTCGTCCTACAGTTCGACAGGGCAACCAGCCCAAGGATCACCTTCCATCCTTCCCTTCTCACCACACACGCCGCCGTCGATGTTTGCTGCTCGCATGGAGCAGGACAACGATCCTAACGTGCTGGACCGTCAAGACTATCCAACCGACTCGAGAATTTATCACCCAGCCATGATCGAGGCAGAGGACGAGGAAGAGGAAGAAGGCGACGACACTGGGGCTGCTCTCCTCAACACCCCTTCCACGCCAAGGCCCGGCCGATCCAAACTGGCGTTGAACAAGCGGCCTCTAGAAATCGGTATGTTATGGTCAAAAGAATCAGACTCAGTGTACTTGTTCTTTACCTTCATGTCACATATTGTTTTGTACCCATTGGAGCAAAAGCCTCCCATTGCGGCACTAGCTCGATTGAAACATGGTCCTGAAGAAAATAGTGGGATTCTCGCAAACCTTGATCCAGATATACCAACTTCCTTACCCTTCCTTCATTCTCTACCATGATCCACATATCAATCCACCCTCGCTTTTCACCCTCGGCCCCCCATTGCTGTTGACCAACAGTGGAGAATAGTTGATAGAGACAGTATGAAACGAACGGGAAAAGAGGGGGAAATGGACAGGTGCCAGACTTGCGACCAAAGGATCCCTTTCAGATACTTCTACACCAAGGGGGGGGGGAAGAGTTTTGTACCTTTGGGCTTTTGAACCTTCCTAACACCTGTCCCATTCTGCACTTTGCTTTGTACACTCAATAACACTTGCTTGTGCGAATAGATCTGAGGCATGACCAGTGTCAACAACGCGTTTATTTGGAAGAAGAGGACATCCAATTGACCTTCACGGGCTATCGCTTCATCCGATTGCGTGTCATGCTATACTATGTTGCATGCGTCCTGACCGCCGGTATCCTCTTTCTACTGGGCCGATGGCTTCCCAAGTATTACCTCCGCTTGGTCGCCGAGCGCTGCGACTTGAGCCGCGCCGAGTATATTGTCGTCGAGGTGAGAATCATTAGACAACCCTCATTTCACCACTTTCCCTCCCCCTTTGCTCTTTGTCCCTTCCTTTGATCCCAGACTCCTCACGCGACCCGTGCAACCTGCAGGAAACTATAACTGTAAAGCTTGTCTGTCCCCTCCCTTTCCCTCTCGGACCTTCAACTACCCACGATCAGATTAACATGTTACTCATCTAATTACTGGCGGCTTTGCATATTGTTGTTTGGATCTGAATAGAATGAATGGGGTCAGTTTTCGATGGAGCAAGTATTTAACAAGTACTATGGAGGTCCCATTAGCTCAGTCTTCAATGCCGAACAGATGGAAATGGCAATGGACGATAACGACTCTGATTCAACTATGGTAAGTGTTTGGTCTTCAATTAACAAAAGCTCTCTTCTGTCCCAAACGAATAGCTCAAGTTCAATACACCCTGTGCTCAACATCTCTCACATCTCTCTTTCTGCGTCTAGATTGGTGGTATTTTGCATGACATGCAGTACTTTGATTACAGATATATTCGCTTCATTTACAATCCTGTTGCACGTCAGTTCATGTTGAACTGCCATTGGAGGGACGCCGACTGGACAACCACTGCAAACTGTGAGCGAGGCATTGGACGAGAGACCCATCAGGAACGAATGATGGTCTTTGGACCTAATGTCATTGATGTGCAGGAAAAGACTGTCGGACAGCTGTTGGTACAGGAAGTTCTGCATCCATTCTACATCTTCCAGGTGTTTTCGATGATTCTGTGGTTCATGGACGATTACTACTATTACGCCGCTTGTATTTTCATCATCTCAACCGTGTCCGTGGTTACAGAACTGGTCGATACCAAACGCACAATGCGCCGCATGCGTGCCATGTCCCGATTCACCTGCAACACCAAAGTTTACCGTTCAGGACGTTGGCGCTACTTGGACTCGCAGGATCTCGTCCCAGGAGATGTTTTTGAAGTAACAGATTCGGAATTGCACACCTTTCCCTGCGATGCTCTTTTGTTGTCTGGAGATTGCATTGTCAATGAGAGCATGTTGACAGGTGAATCTGTACCTGTGTCCAAGATCCCTGTTACAAACCAGGCACTCCAGCACCTTGACTTGTCACTTGCCACCATGCCTCCTGAGATTGCACGTCATTTTTTGTTCTGTGGTACAAAGATCATTCGCGCTAGACCTGGATCCCCCACGAAGAAGGCGGCAAAGTCTGGTGACGAAGACAACTACTTGCAGCAAGAGCCAGATGAACCCCCACGAGGCATTGCATTGGTGGTGCGTACAGGATTCAACACAACCAAGGGTACCTTGGTCCGATCCATGCTTTTCCCAAAGCCCAACAACTTCAAGTTTTACCGCGACTCCTTCCGCTTCATTGGTGTCCTGGCCATCATTGCCTCTATCGGCTTTTTGTTGTCGCTGATCAATTTTATCCGAATGGATGTCGTTCCTTACTTGATTGTTGTCAAGGCGTTGGATTTGATTACTATCGTCGTCCCTCCTGCCTTGCCTGCCACGATGTCAATCGGCACCAGTTTTGCCATCGCACGTCTGAAGCGGTCCAACATCTTTTGCATCTCACCAACCCGAGTCAATGTTGGCGGCAAGATTGATTGCATGTGTTTCGACAAAACTGGAACGCTCACAGAGGATGGTCTCGATGTGCTTGGAGTGCAATGCCCTGATGCGGAGACTGGCAAGTTTGGTGACATGTGTCATACAGTCGAGGAGCTGCAGCATGCACCAAAGTCACTGGCCGATAAGAGCACATCACTACTTTTTGGCATGGCAACCTGTCACTCGGTGAAATCACTGAGTGGTGAACTGATCGGCGACCCCTTGGACCTCAAGATGTTTGAGTTTACAAAATGGATCCTTGAGGAGGGCGGCATTGGAGCACGAACAGCCAACGCCTCGGACGCTGCGACGTTAGCTAGCAGCAGCAAAGGTAGCAGTAATCACATGGGTGGCGTTGTCTCTACCGTGGTGCGACCTCCAGGAGGCAAGCAGTTCAACCTGGATGATGTTGTCACAGGACGCTCGAGTGCACAGGGCGACAACCCAGATTCACCCTTCCTGGAGCTCGGTATTATTCGCTGCTTTGAATTTGTGTCCTCACTGCGCCGCATGAGTGTGATTGTTAAGCGACTGCACACTCCTGGTATGGAAATCTTTGTCAAGGGTGCGCCAGAGGTGATGACGGATATTTGCACAAAGTCTTCACTGCCGCTGGATTACCATGAGCGCTTGATGTACTATACCCATCACGGCTACCGCGTGATTGCCTGTGCAGCCAAGTCGGTGCCGACGATGAACTTTGTGCGCGCGCAGAGGGTCAAGCGTGAACAGGTTGAGAGCGACCTCCAGTTCTTGGGCTTTATTGTCTTTGAGAATAAGCTGAAACCGACTACGGCGCCTGTTATTGCCACACTGACCAATGCACGCATTCGCCAGATCATGTGCACTGGTGATAATGTCTTGACGGCGATCAGTGTCTCACGCGAGTGTGGCTTGATCAACGGCAACAAGGAAGTTTATGCACCACGGTTCGTGAAAGGCGATTGCATGACGGAGGACTCGATGATTGTTTGGGAGAATGTTGACGATGAGCGGATCACGCTCAACTCGCTCACATTGATGCCATCAGCACGATCGCCGAGCGATGCGGCAGATGCAGGCAACATGACGAATGGCGGTGGCGCTATGATCGAATACCCAGGATTCAGTCATCTCATGAACGACTATGCTCTGGCTGTGACAGGCGACGTGTTCCGCTGGATGGTTGATTATGCGCCGACGATGACACTTAATCGGATGTTGGTCAAGGGTCAAATCTTTGCACGCATGTCACCGGATGAGAAACACGAACTGGTCGAGCATTTGCAAGCCATTGGATATTGTGTTGGATTCTGTGGCGATGGTGCTAACGACTGCGGTGCTCTCAAGGCAGCCGATGTTGGTGTCAGTTTGAGTGAAGCCGAAGCTTCGGTGGCAGCTCCTTTCACGAGTCGGTCAAATGACATTGAATGTGTTGTACGAGTTATCCAGGAAGGCCGAGCGGCGCTGGTGACGAGCTTTAGTTGCTTCAAGTACATGGCGCTGTACAGTTTGATCCAGTTTACGACCGTCAGTGTCTTGTATGTCTTTGCCTCGAATCTGGGTGATTTCCAGTTCTTGTACATTGATCTGTTGTTGATCTTACCTGTTGCTGTGGTCATGGGTCGCACTGAAGCGTACCCGCTCCTTCATCCAAAGCGACCGACAGCAAATCTAATCTCCAAGAAAGTCTTGACGTCGCTGCTGGGCAACATTGCGATCCAGGCGATCTTCCAAGTGATGCTGTTTGGCATTGTCCGGCATCAACCATTCTATAAGCCTCCGGTGTTCAATCGCGATGAAAAGAACATTGAGTGCTACGAGAACACGGTGTTGTTCACGCTCTCCAGCTTCCAATACCTGTTTGTGGCCGTGGTCTTCAGCGTGGGGCCACCATTCCGGAAGCCAATGACGACGAACCGACCATTTATTATTATTTTGGTGGGCTTGGTTTCGCTGACGGCGCTGATCACTCTGGTGCGGATCCCATGGCTGACAGAACTGCTGCAAATGCTGGATATCCCATTCACCTTCCGGCTACTTGTGGTGTTTTTGTCGTTCCTCTACTTTGTGGTAGCCTTGGCGTCGGAGAAGTATGCGTTCCCTGTAATTGCCCGCTGGATCGGGCACTGGATAGCACGCCGACGTTCGCATGCGCGTCTAGTGGAAGATCATCGGCAGGGCATCAACGGAGTGTCAGCTGCTCAAGCCTACCGACCAGCAAACGTCAGCTATGAGGCAAGCTCCAACAACAAGAAGCAGCCCAAGGTGCATGGAAAGCTGTATAAGCAAGTGGAAGATGAGTTTATAAATCAGTAGAATACTCTGCTCTCTCTCTCTCTCCTCATTCATACCGTTGGGGCTTGCTCTCTTTCTCTCTCCCAACACATTTTTTCATATTCATTTTTAATGACTTGCCCCATTGGTTTTCGTAACATTAAAAGGTCAATATTTTCATTTCACTCCACTTTTAAAGTAAAACAGTTGTTTTTTCATCTATACGTCCTTTGTTGTAAATGGACCCCCACATTTTAGCATTATGTTTGTGTTTTCGTCCAAAGCAGCGTTGGATCTCAATGAATCCAGTGAAGCACAGATGCTCGTTCCGCAATGTTCAGTGTATCTGTGCTCGAGCGGATCATTGCTTCTGTGATCCTGTCCTACCGTCCCTGCTTCCTGAATTGCCCGAGCAGGACCTACCTTCGTTGGTGTGACAACACGGCAGTGCACCCTCTCTCCCCCTCTTTCCTTCCTGTCCACTCGGGTCTTCTCGCTTTTGAAATGGCATATTTACCCGATCGTGCCCTAAATCCTCCATCTTTGTTGTTACATCTAAAAATTAACGCAAGTAAAATTCTTTGATTAAGCACAACACATGACAGCGCCTCGTTCATAAGGGTCTGTAATATCACACGAGTGCTCTTTTCTATTTGCGTCCCAGCTTTTCAGAGCTGCTTCGGGCTGAAAAAGGGGGGGACACGGTTACTCCACACACACAGACCTCCCATTTTTTTCACCCTTGTTTTTTTTGTTTGTTATTTTGCCCGCGTTCGAATATACGTGTTTGGTTAATGGGGTAGAAAGAAAACAACTGGATCGTTTTCTTGTTGACTTTTGCATTGGTGTATTCAAAACAGTCCCCAACAGCTTTTGAATGCAAAACCCACTAAATAAATCCAACAACAGATTATTTTTGGTGACAATTAGATGAAGAAATGCAGAGAGAGGGTAAGAGGAGGAATTTGTATGCCATAGTAGAAAAAGACAAGACGCGACAGTCTGATCTGATTGAACAACAAAAAGAATAGAAAGAGTTACGCGGAATTAGACGGGTTCCTAAATATTTTTATTCACTTCTATCCCTATCCACAGATACGAACACAGCAATTGATCCGTGTCTTTCATTCATTTACTTTTTTTATATTTCGCAAAAAAAAATAATGTTGGCTGATCCTAAAAACTATGGTCAACACTCCGCTTTCCTATCCTTCTTTCCCCTTCCCTCCTCTCCCCAAAAAATAGCTACCCTACACGACACGATACGACACGACAGGGCTTATGCCATGCGCCTCGACTCGGATCTGAGTTCTTTTCTCTTCAAGTGCTATGTTATATTTTCCCGGTCGTGTGAACTTGTGGAGCCGAAGGGCGAAGAGAGGTAAAAAAAAAAAAAAAGAGGCAAAGCATCGTCTGCTTCAACCTGTATTTCATTTTTTTTGTGGCCAAGTACTTATCGATGAGTACTGTGAACAAAGTTGGAGATCTTTATACTTGTTGCATGGGAAAAGGCCAAATGGCTTAAAACCTGGTAAGTAGGCTATCAAGAGAGATAAAGAGCATGCATGGGCTTTGTCTCATGGGAGCTATGTAATTCAGCCCACAGGTATCATCCATGGTCCAAGTTGTTCGTAAATACTCAGCTCATTCCAACTAGACTTGCATTAGTCCTATTGTATTTTGGAAGAAGATAAAAGCAACACAAGACACCAAAAATTTTGTATGAAAAGGAGTATTGTGTATCTGCACTAATTGAGTACAACGTCTTAACAAAGTGCCACGAATGTGAGAGTTGTTGTTGTTTTTTTGGGAGAGGTATCTGCTGGCTCAAAAGATAAGGAAACGGGAGTTGGGTTCGCTGAATGACAGTTTGCTCATACGTTTTTTTTTCTCCCCTCTCCCGTTCATTCACAGCCGTTGTGTGTACTCGCCTCACGCTATCTCTTGGGCATCGCTCTCTCGTTGGTTGGGCGGAAAGTGTAACAAAACGAGTTAAGGTACCGACGGAGATACGCGGGGGAAAAAGCGCGGGGTATGTCCTTATTAGGCATGTAGCAGGCAGAGTGCTGGGAACCAGTGAGGCTTCGTAGACCTTAAAGTATAATTGAAGGTTGGGCGAGGTGTGAAAAAAAGAAGTGAGGAAGACTGAGGGAATGAAAAGATAGCCTACGTATACTCTGCTGTACAATGAATACTTTCACCGAGATACGGTGGGCGGAGTAGTACTCTTTTGTAAGCACGAACCGATATCTTTTGGGTATCGGGCCTTCTTTTTTTCCCATATTTCGTACACTAGAGAGGGTGGGAGAAAAAAAAGAAAAGAGGGTGTGAAACGAGAGAGTTGTGTAGCCATTTTCACGTTGCCAATGACTTTAGGCGTCAAGTATTGTATATCTGAAATATGTGCACGATACACAAACAAGAGGCGTAAGTAGATTACATGTACCTTTCGAGAGACATAAAACAAATTATCCTGACACAACAGTTGCGGGCAACCCATGCAGGCATGAAGCATGTTGAGATGATTAGCTTTTTTCTCTTGCATCCTGGACATTTTCTTCTCTTCTACTTCTACTTTCCTCTCAGCCAGTAAAAGAAGGAACTTGCAACTAGCAAGGAAGAATTAAGCAGTTCTACTCGCGTTGCTACTATTTTTCCTTGTGTTGCACAACCCTTTGTGTCATCCATAGATTATATTTTGTGCAATCTTCGCTTTGGGTTTGTCCCACGCTGAACTTTTTTTGCGCCGAAGACTTGATTTCCTCTACCTTGCTCTCCAAATTATCGATTTCCTTGTGGCTCCAAAGAGCAAGAGTCATGCCCATTTATTCGCTGGAGCGCCTTTGCATGAGATATTTGGGCAAAAGGGAAGACGCAGGGTTAGTCAGTGACATGGTCGTACGACAGTACACACATGTACTAAAGCTTTGGTCCGACAAAAGTGAGCCTATGTTTGTTTATTTTTTTTTATTGTTGCCCTTCTTGTTCTCCAGCTTTTCTGCCTTTCTTCCTCTTGGTATTTGAACATGAACTGCGCTTAAATGAAAAAAATATCGCTCTTGCTTTTCCTTTCTATACCGCCATGTGTGAAAAAGGACAGCCTCTTTCGCTTTACCGATGAGAATGTCTAAAAAAGTCTGAAAAATGAAAGAATGCCCAATGCTCAATGACAGACGAGTCGATCATAATTGGTCTTAAACAATATTGCATTGGTTGAGTTTGTTGGATTATGTCGCCATCCTGTTCAACATGAGTATACTCATGGACATTAAATCCGATGTTGAGTTTAACAAAATATGCGCCCAAGCATGCAGCGAATAAATTTACACAAACTATCGCGCCTTCTTCTTCCAAAATCCGCTCCTCCCCTTTTCCACGAACACAAGGACTAGGGGGAGGATCTGTTCTTTTCGCCCTTTGGAAATTGTTATTGTACTACGATCCTGTTGCTCTGAGGGGCGAATGGCTGTGGTGGAGACATGGATCCTTTTTGTCCATTGTTTTCCATTGTCAACGAACAACCGCGATCTGTCTACACTCGGATTCCTTCCGTGTTTTTTTTTCTTTGATGTGTGGTTTCGTTTATTCACAGAAGCTAGAAACAAAAAAATTGTTGAAAATGCGCGTGCACGTTGCTTCTTGTTTACTCGAGTTTATTGACAAACACCATCATGTATGCATGTCAAGCTTCAAACCAAATTATGAAAAGGAAGAAAGCCGTGTTTAGTGTTCAAGTGGGGGAGGAAAGGAGAAAGGAAGGCCCTCTCCCCTCTTCTGCCTTCACCATATCACGCTTTCCTTTATTTTTTTGACCCCTTTGAACCCCCCCTACACTTCAAGATGGCTAGGCTATACAAACTCTTGTATACTCATCTGCTAACGGAGAACTGGGCCACGGGTTACAGATTTCGTGAATGATAATACAAACGTTCTACAATATCGGGGTATTTTTGAAGTTTCAAAAGCGTACCAGATCTGAAAGAGAGAACGTGTTAAGAGTACGTGTCAGTGAGTATTATGGTGAACTGGAAAAAAAAGAAGAGGTGAGAATCTCGACATTAAAACGATCCAATCCGCAAAATGTGAAGTCACTCCACCCTGTTTTCAGCAACCATAGTTACCCTTTCTATTGGCAAAATAAGAAAAAGGAGAGACATGACCACCCACAATGCAACGAAAGACAACCTCATGGTCAATGTTTTCGAAAGACGAAGAAATATAGTAGACTTGGAACAAGCCATGAGGCAAGGAGTAAATTTCCGTTATGCCATTTTTCCACTCAACGCTCACGAAATGTAACAGCCATGTTGCCTTTCACGAACCGTGCGCCTTCTCATACGTCCGCTTCGCCTGCTGTTCTTCCACGAGCTGTTGTTTTTTGAAACACTCGTGGATGGACAACGCGTCGACGAGCCGGGAACCAGAAAAAAATGTTGCTCTACTCTTTTACTTGCCACTCTGTTACTTGATGTTCTCTCTGCGCCTTGTTCGGAGAAGTGAGGAGAGTACGGGATGAAGTGGGGCTCCGTTAGTGGGTTGTGGAGTTATTTGTTATTATACGGAAAGCGAGCTTTAGATGGAGAGGAGCGAGACACTGAGTCTGCTGAAGTGGATACTCGATGCACAGCACGAACACAACAGACTGTTGCACTCAGGATGGTGCAGCTCAGAGACTAAAACATTTCTTCATTCAATATAAAGCCGGCTTTCATGATCTTTTTTGGATTCTCCCCACCCTCGCCCTTCCCCCCATGCATTCTTTCCTTTTCCTTCTCACAGCCCCATCCTCATCCGTCGCCGCATAGCCGTCTCACTTTACCGCTTATTTTGGCGTGCCCCGTTACATCTCCCTTACTTTCCATCTTGTATCTTTCCTCTAACTGGTCATCTCGAGCAGAGCCTTTTTTTTACTCTTGCATCGACTCACATACAGATTCACACATTCCTATCCTCCCTTTTCCCCCCTTCCTTTGACATCATTGTCCTATCTATTACTTCTATTAAACCCCTTTATTGCACTGCTCCCTGTTTAACCTTTCTTCTACTGCATATTCGCCGTTTTTACTCGTGCGGTGCGTGTATTATTATTATTTTCTCCTTTTCGACGCCACCCAGATCTATTACTCCATTCTTTTTTTTTCTGTCGTTTTGCCTTGCAAAGGCTGTTTGCAAACCGCGTCAAAGTACCCGTTGACTATCAGACCAGACAACCACAGTAAAAACTTTTTTGTTGGTTGAGAAAAGAAAGCCAAAACGTTGGGGCACACACTCGCCAAGACAGAGAAAGAATCAGACAGTTAGTCACTGGAACAAAATAGGCAGGAGCCTTAAAACCACTCGAGCAAATCATTCTTCGAGGTAGGTTCCTGTGTTTGAGGAGAGAGAGAGAGAAAGAATGCTGTTGACTCGATTTTTTTTCGCAGTCATTCTTTGTTTGACTCTTGTGTTGTTGTACCTTGATGACTTACTACAAGCTGTCAATCGCTCAATGCAAACACGATAGTCATCATTTACAGAAAAGAAGAACATTCAAGGTGCAACGTAGAGCAGACGCGTTCAGTCCTCGTGAGTTACTCCTACTATACAAAAGTCAAGTACACATTCGAGGGTACCTCCCAGGTAGGTTTTGCATTACGGTTGGCTGCTGATCGATTGGTGGTGGTGCAAAAATATAAAGTTGCAAAGGAAAAGAGCGAGGGCGAGCCGCTGTGGAGAGGAGAGGAGAGGGGAGAAGTACGAGAACAAAAAAAAAAGAGTTTATGCGAGCAACAGAGGAGATTAAGTGCCAAGTACACTTGTCGGTTTGTGTTGTTGCTCAAGCGTAGATGTTGTTGTGTGTTTGTTAATGAAAAGAGAGACTGAGAGAGAGCGAGATGGGATGGATGGGATGGGATGGGATGGGATGGAGGGAAGTATCAGTGGAAGGTATCTTTCTCTGTCCCTTTTTTTTTTCTTTAAACTCTTTTTTTTTATTTCTTTCTGACCTTGCTTTTTTCACCTGCCATCTGTGACATGGCCATGGGATATACCTTTGGTGTTGTGATCATGGTCTTAATGTTTTGCTCCAGAGAGTCCACCAGTCAGCTTGGCTGTCTTTGTTCTTTGTGTGTGGATTGTGCATATGGCCTGATACTCCTCCATCATCCCTCGACAACCAAAACCAAAAGCGCACAGGGCCTTTTTTCTATCGTTTTGAACTCAAAAAATAAAATGGTATGGTAGTCTACCAAGAAAGGAAGAAGAGAAAAAAAGGCCAGAACCCTAGAACAAACTATGACAGATTTGATTCCACAGTCAGTCTCTCTACTCCAATGTCGCCCTTTTCCCCAATTTCGACAAGCTGAGAAACAAACAGTGGTGTTATCTTGCATTCATAATTTGACTTATTCATTCGTCTTGTCTTTGGTACCCTAATTGACGCTGTCTTTTTTCCCCCTCTGGCTCTTATTTTTTTTTCTTTTCTTTCGCATTTTCTTTCGCAACAACTTATTCATGCCAAACTTATAGCATTTAATAGTTCAAAGAGAAAAAGGGAAAACCTTCGCTGAGTGGAAAACCTAATGGTCCTCACTAATTCAAGCAGTGCGGTGGGCGGCAACAGCAACAGCACCATCAACAATCGGCCCTTGCCGCCCTTGCCCACCTCGTCGGCCGTGCTCTCGTGCAGTCCTTCCCTGTCCCCTCCGTCGTCGAAGCGATCTGTACATCAACAGCAGCAGCAGCAGGACTTAGACCACCAGCAGCAACAAACACAACAACAACAACAAACAGAACAAAAGTACTTCATCTCGACTCACCAGCTCTCGCCCCCTGGCCCTCCCCCACCCTCCTTCCTTCTTCACACCGCAGGACCAATAGCAAAGTCAAATCCGACTTCTTTCTCTTCCTTCTCCACTTTTAATTCTTCTTCCTCTATCTCCTCTTCTTCTCCTAATCTTCCTCCTTCGTCTTCTCCTCCTCCTCCGTTGCTCACTGCATCTCCTACTGCCCTCTCACCTTCTTCTCCTCCATCATCACACTTCTGGGCAACACTTGCACCTCTTCCACGCTCAATACCACCTCGCCCATCCTCAGCGTTGTCACAGCCATCGCCAACCCTTCCCCTCTCTCCTCCGCCGACCTTCTCATCCTCACCACCACCACTGCCGTTGGCCAATTCACCCCGTGCAATTACACCCACCCCTCCCTCGCCTGGCTCCCCTACCTCTAAAAGGAAGGATAAGGTCTTTCATTCCCCAGACTATCCTACTGAGCCACCACTGTTCGACTCGAACCATTATCATCAACCGCCACACAGGTACCACTTCTTAAACCAGGCTAATCCCAAGCTAGCAAGAGGGGACCAAGGGGTATCACATCCTTCTCAGAACCACCAACAACAAGAACAACAACAACAACAACAACAACCTAGTTTCCAAGGCCTAGGTCTTGTGCTTGAGGAGACTTCAAAAGACACCTCACACCATCACCACCAGAATCAAAAGCAAAAAGAGGATCAGGAACCACATATCCCTCCACCTCCCCAACACCCTCCTCCTCAACGAGCCTTCCCACAGCGTCTGTCTCTGAAACACCTGCCGAGGGCACACATTGACCCCAAGACATCATTGCCGTCTCCTCCATCGAGCGGCCACATCCGATACCCATTTTCACCAGGGACAGGGACAGCAACAGCAGCCACAGGAGTAGGCTCTTCAACCTTGGTGAACGAACCATCATCCCCGCATTCTCCTTCTGCCAAAAAGGCGAATATCAATCCGCTGTTTCACACTCCGCTGCAGCACCAGCATCAGCACCATCAACACCAACAGCAACACCAACACCAACACCAGCAGCAGCAACATCCAAAGGACAGCTGCGACCACCAAAACTCCTCCTCTTCATCATCCAACTCGTCGTCGTCTTTGACTTCGTCTGCTGCAACCCATCACACTCATCATAATCATCTTCTTCAACAGAAGCGTCCAGATAACGCCATGGCTCCCCCTGCACCCCCAGCCACCACAATGCCCCAATACCCGTCACGGCAAGATAGCCAACACTATCGTACACACACTCACTTTCAGGAACCCCCGAATGTTTCGTACTACCACCCTCCCTCCTCCTCCAACGGTGGTGCAACCTCATACACAAAACATCAAACTCCACAACAACATCAACCCCCACATGCCGCCGCTTCTCCAGCTGTACAGCAGCATGGTAATAATCTCACTCGTGAGGAGATTGAGGAGATTGAGGATCGGAGGCGGATGCAACAGCAGATCCTGCGCGATAAACTGCTCTATGCAGAGACGCATGCGCCTGATCCTGCCCTGACGGTCAAGACAACCACCAACCATGGCTTTGCATTGGGTGCATTTGACATGTCAGAATCACTGGCCATCGTTGAGGATTTACTTGACTATTTCGGCGAGAATGAGGGCGCCCTCGATAACCTTGACGAAACAGGTAACTTGCCTTTCTTCTTTATGCCTTTTTTATTTCTTCTTGCTCGGGGAGGGGGAATATGTGCATGAAGGATTGAAATGAATGTAAAGTAAAATGAAAAAAACAAACAAAAACGGCGTTACACAATAGAGAAGCGGGGAAGAAACGTGAAGGGAGGAGCATTTGACATGAACACCAATGCTTTCCTTTTTCGCGCTCAGATAAGCAAAAAAGAATATCATACTCAGAGGGCTATAACAGTATGACAGCCTAAATCTTTCCCACTCCCTCTTCACTCATTCATTTTATTCAGTTGTTACACTTGAAGGGAAAGAGAGAGAGAGAGAGAGAGAGAGAGAGAGAGAGAAGAAACGGGCTTTTTTTCGTGGATGTTGAACTCTCCGACATTCCGTAACCAAGAATTGGTCTCTATTGCATCGCTCCACAATTGCTAACACTTTTCTCCTATCCAACACACTGCTGATCTCATCTAATGTGCAGACCAATTCAACCAAGCCGAGCTCATGGAGGCCGAGCGCAACCACCTCCAGCGTGAGTCGCTCATCCGTCACTTGTATGACTCGGAAGAGGACTATATCCGTACTCTCATCGACATGGGTCGGTTCTACCGCCAACCCATGCTTCTGCTGATCCAGCAGGCCGACCATAAGAAGGGTACGCTTTCGTTCGGCTCTGGTTCGGCACCCAAGCCCATCGCCACTAAAGAAGAGGTTCAGACCCTCTTTGGTAACCTGGATGAGCTCATTCGCTTCCATGAGGGTTTCCGTGATGCACTCGAGTCTCGTGCAAAGATCTGGGGACCAAACCAGATCATTAGCGACATTCTTATGGAGGTGGTAAGTTATTCCAAAACGAGAACATGAAAGAGAGAGGAAGAGAAATTAACAAACACATGCTTGAGATAAAGAGTTTAAGGTCACAAGAAAATTTTAACCAAAATTTCTTTTTTGTTTGTACAACCATCTAGATCCCCAACTTCAAGGTCTATACCAAATATTACACCAACTTTCATGCCGCCCTCACGACCCTGGATAGGATCATGCGGTTACCACACTACAAAAAGTTTCAAGAGGTATGTCATCTGATTCTCTTTACATCTTTTTCCTTGTATGTTCGCGAAAAGTTTTAGTTGGTCTAGGCTTTCGTTTGCTCACCCTCTTATTGTCTCTTTTTTTTGCCGTCATCCTTTTTTTTTGTAGCAATGCGTGGCGGACAACCCTCCCGGCACTCCTAGCCTGCACTTGATGCTCGCAACGCCACTGCGGCGGATATCCATGACGCGCGAAATTCTGTGCTCTATTTGCCAGGCCACTCAGTCGAGCCACCCAGACTACCGCAACCTCATCACTGCATACGAGTTGTTCTGCCAGGTGAGCGAGCAAACGCGTCTCGACCGGTTGCATGCTCAGGACCAGCTGGCGTTGTTTGACATCCAGTCGAGCATGGTGGGTTTCCCCGAGCCAATCATGATCCCAAACCGAAGACTGGTTCTCCGTGCCGATCTGCACAAGGTTGACTCCTCGCTCGCCCTCGAGCCACGCACATACTACCTGATGAACGACGTGCTTCTCTACGCACGCTTCGACCCCAGGAAGAACATCTACACCTTCAAGGGCATGTTTGACTTGCTCTACACCCAGGTGAATAATCCAGAGGACAACACCACACTGCCACAGCTGCCAAACTCGATCCAGATTGCCAATGCTGGCCGAAAGCAGATGATCCGATGCCGCAGTCGTGAGGAGAAGAACTACTGGATGGAGACACTCAAACAGGCCATCGAAGTCGTCAACAATGCCTCGGATGATCCCTCGGCTCCGCTGGGCGATGTCTTGCCACTTCGCAAATATGCCACATCCATCGCCTCCGACTCTACCACAACTCTCGCCACATTTGCTGGCCAGTCGAGTGTGCAGGGCGGCACAGGCTTCAATGGAAGTTCGAGTGCAGGAGGACCACTGTCGCCCATGCTCTCCCCACCAGCGGGATCCAGCGCGACAATGTCGGGACCAATAGCACCCAGTTTGGCCGGCGGGGTGACGAACCATTCGATGCGGTCTCGCGCGCTCTCGGCATTCACCAACATGACGTCGACATCGTCGGCTGGCATGGACACTCAATCGCTCGCGTCGTCAACAGACTCGCAGGGCCGACCCAAGGCTCCACGCAAACCCAACCCTCAGGCAGACTTTTACGGCTGTTCATTTGGTGTATCGTTTGATGTGAACTTGAACGAGGACAACATGCCGGCCAACAGCAATGCTCCGGCTCGCAGCCTGAGCGCCACCTTGCAAAGCGGCAATAATGTGTCGACAACAAGCGTTGGCACAACGTCGTCCAGTGGCTCGACCACGGGCTCATCCATCCTTCAGGCTGGCATGCGCACGCAGCAACCGCTCGGCGCAATGCTGGCAGCGATCCCCGAGGACAAGCTCACGCCAAAGCAACGCAAGGCCAAAGAGGCCCTGGCCAAGGCTGTCGAGGCTCGGCGCCAGGCACGTCTGAAGGAGGAGGCGAAGCGTGGCAAGGCTGTATCACCATCATCAGCGTCTGTGCATAGCAATGGCAGCAATGGTGGAAACAACCATAAGGACGATGCGTCGACCCGACAAGTCAACCCAGACTTTTCGTCATCGTTTATCCCAGTCAAGGTCCGGAGGGACGTTGTTGGCAAATAACGCTGCGTTATTGTGTGCCTTTGTAATTTGTTTATACGAAGAATCGCCTTTCACACCTCTACATTATGTTACTGTTCACAAGGTTTACTTTTCATTGTCTTTTCTTTTGCAAGCAAACACATCATTTTTGTTAATAAGTTCATTTTTCTCGCAATGTACATATGCTATAAAGAAAACATTTTCTTCATTTTGCCATAAACCGTCTGTGAGATGTTCATTTTTTTCATGGGAACGTAAAGAAGAGCTGAATTGGGCCCCCGTCAAACTAAGGTGAAACGGGACACACAAAAGTGTTTATGGGTTTCCTATGGATTCGAACCAATACCTGCTTCAAAAGTCAGTGACCACAATTTTATAATCTATCCAATCATACATTATTACAGAAATGCAATGAACGCAGCACCAATCGTCGATGTCAGTCAGAAGTGATCCAATCCGAACACACTTTATCCAGCTGAGACATACAAACATACTCAGGTACCTGGCATTGTTAGTAACCAAACACTCAAAGCGACGTCGCTTACTTTATTTTTTTTGTGATCCTTCAATGTCGGAGCTTCCTATCATACTAAGGCAGAATTCTGTATGCATTGCATTGGATTGTTGATCCACTAATAGGATCATGAGCGGGGTTTAGATAGTCATGAGACATTTTAGCTGTTACTCCACTGATGAAGCGTCATTGCAATAGTCACTGATTCTCTATGCGTACCAATGGATAAAAGTCATGCATGAATAGCTCAGTGCCGCAGAAGCCTTCTACAGAAAGCCTTCAGAAAGTACTAAATCAATTTTTGCCAAAGCTTTTGGTATTTGTATTAGTCGTATAATATAGAATATTCAGGTTTTTGGGGTCTAGTGCATAGCAGCTGCAGCTTTCAAAACTGAGTATTTGAGTGAGGGAGAAAGCTCATGTTTTGCGATATCATGACGAGCCTATTTACACATACAGACATCTCGAGCAGACGGAGCTGTCGGTCAGGTTGCGATACTGTGGTTGATCCAATGATCGCAATGATAATATCTATTGATCATATTTGTCCAAGAATGATTCGGTTAATTCACAAGAGCTTGTTGGACTGATGTGACAATGCAGATGAGCCTATGTGCGTTGGTCTGTACTCACTTATGAAGCATTCATACAGCGTACCCACAACTGTCGTCACCTTCTGGGATATTTTGTCAATGTATCCGTTTTTTTGTCACTGGGTCTAAGAACGATGACTCGATTATATCTTTTAAGGCCCACTCTCTCAAGTCCTAGAGTCTCCTTGTCTACCTCACTTCTTGAAGCATTTGAATTTTATTGAGTTCAGTCCATGCACTTTACGCAATTGAAGCCGGTATCCGTCGATGTTGATTGACCCTTATAGAAAATAGCCGTTTTCGTTATATCGTCGTCGGTCGAGGGTTCACCGGAGCAACATGTTGACGTAACGATTCGAGAACGCGCATATTTATCGCCTGCCAAGAGGATTTAAATAAAGATGTCAGTATCTGTCTACACACTTGTGGCCAGTATCTTCACGCGCATTCTCAGCACAAAACACGCACATCCACACGCAATGGAAGTGGCACCCAGACCCTTCAAATTGCTTTCCAGAGTGTAATAGGCTTTTTCTTAGGCTGGTGACTTGAAATACTTGAAAGGATTGATGAAAAGTAACCACCCATGAAAAATCCATAAGTACGACAATTTTGCGGGGGGAAGAGTGATGGAGTGAGGTTGGAAAACTCTGATATAGGATTCTTACACAGTTAAATTTATAGGCCTTATATACCCATGGCGAAATCGAAAAAAGAGAATCGTGGAGATGTTGAATTTGCTAAAGGAGAGAGTGAGTGAAAGAGGAATGGCAAAAGTGAACCAGGAGTGGGAAATTTATAAGCATGCTTGGCATCGTGGACTCTAAGCTATGGTCCGAGCGTGTGGTAATAAGATGATGCTAAGCTTAATTTATTGAGAATTCTGATCTCATACGTGTCACTCTTACATACAAAGATTCGTCCAAAATACCACTGCGACTTCAAATCTCGGCAATATGCTGATCTACTTCTCGGGTTGACGGCTACTCTACATCGAGCATTCCATGGAAGCTCTTGTCCACTATTCTCAGTCTGTCTGACAAACCTAAAGGTCATACGCCTGGCAATCATCTTTGGTATCTGAAACATGCCGCACGTCGCGTTGACAGGCACAAAGCGACGAACAAGGGCGTGATACAAAAGTCTCGGGTCGTCACTTGATTGCCATGGAGGACTCTTGTCTCTGTTAACAGTCCTAGCACGCCATTGAGCAGATGTTTGTACCGACTATTCAACCACATTCTCCGCTTGCTGTGTGTGTGTTATCATGGTCTCGTTAATGGGCCTTCTTGGGCTTTATGACTGAGGTAGCCCCATCCTGAGTCTTCGTGAAAGATCTTCTCACCATACGTCAGCGAGTCTATCACCACCTCCTACCAGATTTGATTCCTATGTTGTCCACCGTAGCATGGGCACATCTAGTGGTGATATTGCGTCTCTGTCGGCCCTGATTCCTCATCACCGTCCGTGGTGCATGCTCGTCAACAGATATTGAAGTACGAGGTCGAGATGGGTGTGCATGCCATGCAAACTTTTTTGATTCTGCGACGAACGCATATGGCGTCTCCAGCGTTGGTGAAATTGCTCTTCAGATTGCTGTCATTGTGCGTAAGTGCTGGAATAGCTACCCAGCCAAAGCATGCTCGGCTCCCAACGTGATGCTTGGTATGGTTCTGAGAATGCCATGGCTGCGTGATTGATCATTTTTTTTTGTTTGCGAAGATCTTTATCCTGATCCAGCTACCTTTGTTTCTTTTCTCTACATCCGAGTCTGATAATTGGTCGATGGTTTCTACTCACCAGCAACGAGGTAGCCGTGGGGGATGTATGGCTGTGAATGGAAATGTATCAAAGGGATGTTGGGGGGAGAACCACATGGGTTTCAGCCGTGAAACATTGAATCTAAATCGTCAAGTATTTTCTGCCGAACTAAACAATGGGCACATGGCTATTGAGCATATCCAAGCTTAAAAGTTACGGCTGCCAAGAAGCAAAAAGTCAGCAAAAATTACAAACAACCTATTTAGATGTAAATAAAAAAATATGTACCAAATTTTTGCTAGGAGTTTAAGAAAAAAAAACTGTTCGCCCTGTTCTTTTACTCTCCCACGATTTCTCTCTTGTATTGTCTGTGCGTGTTCTATTGTTTTTTTCACTATTTCTGAAGATAGATTCTAAGCATGGCATAAATGATACGCCACATGCGAGAAAGATCTATATTTTAAAGTCAATCGTTGAATACAACAAAGGGGGGAGAGATAAAGAAGGAGAGAGAGGGGAGAAAAGGATAAATTAATGCATCAAGTAGGAAAAAGAAGTTGCCAAGAGGAGCGTACTTCACGGAACACGGAAGCCTCATTCTTGGAGTCTTGTCATATCATATCAACAAAGAATATGTAGGCGGAGGGCTCAGAGTAAAACCAAACTTTTTGGCGGGTGGATACGATTTTACTCAGATTAGCAAGGGAGAGATAGAGCTAAGAGAGCGGCCAGCCGAACCACCAAATAGCCCAGTGGGGTGTGAGAGCAAAGGAAATTCATGTGTGTGGGGAGAGGTTTGAGGCGGGCCAACCGAGAAGCAACATTTGACTCTGCATGGAAAACGTCCAAAGCGGTGACATAACACGATTCTCCACAACAGGTTGTGTTTGGACGGTGACAACTATATATTTGTTCGTGCATTCGTCCTCATTCCGTTTCTCCATCCATTTCATCCACTCATTCAAGATTTTAACACTCACTCCGCGAATACTCCTTTCCTCTCGGCTGTTGCAGTACATTACCTATCAAAAAGCTATAACCACCCCAAAAAACAAAATGCTTGCCAAAACCGCAACCATCACCCTGCACACACTCGTCCTTATCCTCTCGATTAAACCTCCGCCTTCAGCCAGGACAGCGTCCAAGGCAACGGACAAGATCAAGGACGAGGGTATTTTCTCGCTCTATATGGTCAAGATGATGCCCAAGGCTGGCTCCATCGCTGCCGCAGTGGCCTCGACCATCTACTGTGGCCTGATGTACCGTGGCTGGATTGCTTCTGACTTGAAACCCTGGCAGGCCATGGCTACCACTTTGGGCGTCCTCGGCTACCTCTTGCGTGCATGGTCTTTTCGTACACTCGACCGTTTCTTCACCGTACGTTGTCAACCAATGGCTAGTTTTATTTTTGAGCGATCTCAATCTTGATCTGGGTTTTCAGGGATGATTGCATAAAATGCCACCCATGTAACATCATATTTTTTTTCTTTATTTCTTCACAAATAGTATGATCTCGCCATCCGCCCAAACCACAAGCTTGTTCAGGATGGACCCTACAAGTACCTGTTGCATCCCTCCTATACAGCCCTGATGATGACCGGTATCTCATACATCTTCTTGATGGCCCATGAAGGCTTCTGGAACATCATTGCGCACCCCATTCTCAAGGCTCTACCCTTCCATATCCCCTTCGCTGGCAAGTTGGCCACACTTGCCTTTTTGTGTACCTGTGTCGGCTTGACCACATATCGGGTCCGTGGTGAGGAAAAGATGCTCAAGGAGCATTTCAAGTCCGAGTTTACAGCCTATGCAAGCAAGCGCTGGCGTTTCATTCCCTATGTTATCTAAAAATGAGAAAAAAAACACACACACCGCCCATTTGCGATTTTGAACACAATCTTCCCTCGATCTGTCCCCCTTTCTCACCCTGATCATTGTACATTAACCCCCCCTTTTTCTCCTGGGAAAAATAAAATATCTAGCTTGTTATCACAAAGCCATGTCTGGCCTTTCATTTTTAATATAATATTATGACCAACAGTTTATGATGAACGAACGGTTGGTTGGGTCTACGTGTGAATAAAAAACGAAAGCGACCACTTTCGTCTTTTTTTGTTTCGTATTCTCTCGTGTGCCGTTCATAATTATACTCAATGCAGGACTTTTTTTAAAAAAAAATCTAACGGCGATTATGTCGACGACGACCAGATGATGAGCCAGAGCCATTGTCTCGGCGTCCAGAGCCAGATCCTGATCCGGACGAGGACCCTCCAACGCCACCTCCACTACTGCCTTCATTGAGCGAAGACGAGGACGGTCGAACATCTGAACCGCTGCCACTTCGACTCATACGCAGATTGCGTGTCGAAAGACCCTCCGTTGGAATCTCAATGTCATTGGCGCCCGTTCCTCGTCCTCGATGGTGGCTACTGCTGCTACTGCTACTGCCGCTGCCGCTGCCGCCTCCGCCTCCACGTTGATCACGGTCCCGATCGCTCCTCTCACGGCCAGAATCCCGTCCTCCATCTCGGTCATGTGCTGGACTTGGGCTAGAAGGAAGTTGGGAGGTGGAAGAGGATGGAGCAACCGATGTCGCTACTGGAGCTAGTGACGAGACATTAGCGCTTGTAGTGGTCGGTGATGCTACAGAGGACGATGAGGGTGACGACACGAACGCGCCCGTTCGAAGCAGAGGTGAGCCAAGATCAGAGTCTGACGACCGGTTCAACTTGATACGCTTTGTACTGCCCGTCGGCGCTGCACTGGGCCCTGGCACTGTTGCAGAAGGTGATGACTATTATGAAGCAAGAATAAATCACCCAAAGAACAAAAAAAAGAAAAGAAAAGAAATTAGCGTCAGAAAATCTCAGAAAAGAAAGGTAAAAGGTAAATAAAGCATGGTGATGAACGAATAGAAAGGAAGACTCACACTCTGACTGCCCGATATCGGTGACGACACGGCCGGACTGGCGTCCTTGCGAGGTGGAGGTGGCATCATACGAGTGTCAACATCACGTGTGAGAGGTGAGCTACTGCCTGCAGCGGCACCCCTTCCGCCATGTCGATCCCGTTCCCGTTCCCGTTCCCGTTCACGCTCGCGATCACGATCGCCTCGTGAATGCAAGCTACTCTCGGGTGGCGAATCATCTGGCTGGATAGGGCGTTTCCGTGGAGATCCCGGGACAGTATCCCGCTCACGCTCCCGTTCTCGGTCCCGATCGCCTCGATCCCGATCACGCTCCCGATCTCGGTCACCACGGTCGCGCTCTCGGTCGCGCTCGCGTTCGCGGTCACGGTCTCTCTCTCGGTCACGGTCACGGTCCCGTTCACGCTCGCGGTCGCGGTCGCGGTCGCGGTCGCCATCTCCTCCTACGTTGACAGCCGCACTAGTGCTGTCGCGAATATCTACATCTCCACCTTCTCGACGGCGTTTGGGTGAACCATGATCACGATCTGGGCTTTGGTGACGACTCTCTCGGCCACGCTTGCGCTCGCGGCTTCGGGAAGAACGCTCGTTTCGGGAAGAGGACGACGTCTTGCTGCTTCGATCTCGTCCGCTACCGCTAGTGCTGCTGCTGCTGCTGCTGCCAGTGGTTGTATTGATGGTAGTTTCTTCACGGCGTGAAGGCGAGTTTCGTGAACGACCATCGTCGCGATCCTTATCACGGCTTCGTCGATCTGACGATCGACTGGCACTACTACTGCTTGTGGTTGAAGCATTGACAGAGGTGGTCGCCGTTGATGCGACACCACCACCACTAGACACTTCTTGTTCGGCACGAGATGATCGATCCCTGGACGACCGTTCCCTGGAACCATCTCGTCCACTGCCGCGGTCTCGGCCAGACGAACGACGGTCAGATCTGTCGCTGCTGCCTCGATCCTTTGAGAGTTTGTCCTGGTCCTTGTCAGCGATTGTCTCGCTCGAACCACGCTCTCCGCGGCCACGATCCCGATCGCTACGGTCACTGCGGCTGTCTCGGTCGCCTCTCTCCTTGTCCTTCTCACCATCCTCTCGAGCTGAAGATGACATATCCACCGCTACTGCAGCAGACGTCGATCGAGATCGTGAATCATCATCTCTGATGCCTCCACCACCTCCAACGCGACCACCACCGTCCTTATCTCGCGACGAACGGTCCTTTTCACGATCATGCGAAGAACCCGAGGACGGGTCCTTCCATCCAGCAGGACCCTTTGGAATGTTGCTGTCTTCGGCAAGGCTGGCTGCACCTCCTGACCGGTCGCGGCCTCCATCCCGCTGGATCATGGGCTGATCGCGTGCAACATCGCGTGGATCACGTGGTGGGTTAACAAATCCACGGCCGTGGTCACGGCTATCCCGCCCATCGCGACTATCCCGTCCATCGCGTCGGTCACGGCTATCGCGGGCGTCACGCGAGTCCCGGCCATCTCGACTATCGCGTCCATCGCGTCCCTCTCGCATGTCGCGTGAATCGCGACTGTCTCGTACGTCCCGGCTATCGCGTACATCGCGGCCCGAGGACGACGATGCAGATGGGCCAGACGTGGATGACCGGGCATCGCGATGGTGATCGTGCTGGTTACCACTTCCACCATGGCGTTCTTGTGATGCGGCAGTTGATCCCGTGTCACTGCCACGGTCGCGAGGGTCGCGCGGTGCCGAGTTGCGCAGCTCCTGCCGCATCGCCGCAAGATCCTTACTACTCGTGTCTCGGCGTTCACTGCGAGGGTCAGGCGGTGCGTTGAGAGAAGGTCGCGTTGGTGTGTCTCTGCCAGATGAGGATGGTCCAGCACTGCTTCCA